>JAIUZE010006848.1:0-25242 GCA_022085475.1 Heliosperma pusillum
TTTCGCATCCAAGACTCAGTCTTACACATGACGCCGAGTACCCCAAATTCGGTAGATCAATTCACGAAAGAGGCGGAAGACGAGCTCAAGCCGCATAACATGCGGTACGCTACATGCAAATAACACCACCTCGCAAGTACACAACATTTGACGGCCGGGTCGATCAACGCATAGCGTTCCACTCCCAACAACGTCGTCGTATGCCCACTACACATGCAATTAAGCAGTAGGATACCTCTCCCTTCCGACATTCCAGCCTTACGAACGGGAAGGTAGCCAAGGGAATGAGAGTACAAAGCACAAGACAAAATAGTGCTCAAACCGTATCATTTGTAAAAACCGACTCAAAGTGGGACATATCAAAAACCGACACGAAACATGTGATACAAGCGAATGAGATATCATATATCCAAAACATGAATATTATAAGTCACTACGTAAAATTATACGATAAACGGATTATGCGAACTATTATAATTTACGAGTTTTAGAAGTTAAAGGAAAACAACACAGCCGTGTTCCAGGCCGGGCATTGGACCGGTGGCCGGTGGGCCGGCTCAGAACAAAGGCAAAAATCCAAAATCATAGAAAAACAGAGAAAAGTAGTCAAGGCCGGTCAGTGGACCGGCGGCCGGTGGACCGGCGGCCGGTGGACCAGCGGCCGGTGGACCGGCGGCCGGTGGACCAGCGGCCGGTGGACCGGCACAGAGCACCTCATCATAAAAAATCCAATTTTCCAAAAATGTTACTGGAGTGTTCTCAGCCGGTGGTCAGACCGGCGGCCGGTCGACCGGCTGGGAACACCCCTTCACCCGTGAGCTTAGCTCACTTAACCAATTCAATTCAATTCTCAAATATACTTCTAATAATCATCAACAATCAATATATATCATCAACATTCATCATATAACAACATTCATTTATCATACTATGAATTCTAGGCTTCCTAATCGTATTCTAATACGATTTCTAGCATATAAAGCATGTAAAACACGTAAATGATACCGAGTAACCCTTCATCGTTACCTTTGAGCGTCTCTACTAATCGTCAAGCTCCTCTTCAATAAGGTAATAGTCTTTGTCGGGATCTTGGAGGTCACCACCTACAAATAGATCATAAAAGATGAATAAAATTCATCTTGAGAAAGACGGAAAGATTGAAAAGCGAGAAAGACGATGATTTTAACATCAATACGGATAGAGGAAGGTAAGGGGAGAAGAATGACACGAACTTACGTGAATTCTATCAAGTAACGAAGGAGCTAAGATGATTCAAAGGTCGAAAATCAAGAGGGAGGCAAGGTTTTGATCTTTCTTAGAGAGGAAAAAATGTGTGTTTGTGTTTGAGTAGGAAAAATTAGGGCAGAGCAAAAACAACCGATCCGGATTTAAAAACCGTATCCGAACAGAAATCTGATTAACAGTGCCCGAATATTCGGTTTTTTTTCGGTTTCGGTACCCGATCCGGTTTTTTTTCTATCAATCCGGAGCGGTTTCGGTTCTCAGTTATTTAAATTCGGAGCCCGGTTTTAAAACCGGTTTAGAATAATTAAAAAAAAAATAACAAAAATAGCAATTCACTAACTAAACGTCTAGACTGTGTAAAAATAAGAAGCCCATATTGAAAGTTGAAACCCCTCTATCCTCATTCCTCTAACCTAATCCAAAAAAACTCCAAAAATCCTAAACCTAATCCCCTCTACTCATCTTCTTTGCCTCTCTCTCAAATCAAAATCAACCTTAGATCTAACTTCCATCCATCAATTTTTCGAAGAACTAAGGTTTGTATATTCAATATTCATCCTTTGCTAACCTAATTGATTTACTTTCCTTATTTTCGTATTTTTTCTGTCTTTATAAATTATAATCCGTCTTTTTCGTTTTTTTTTTTCGTCTGTTTTTCGTCTATTTTTCGCCTATTTTTCGTCTTTTTTCGATTGTTCTCACTGATTTGGTATTGCAGCAACCCCTCATAGTTATTGATGAGACGGATGGTTGATGCTTCTCTTGAAGGAATCAAGTTTTTTTATTTGGTGAGGAATTATTGATTATGGACAATTTGTGATGTAATTTGTTAACTTTGTGTTGGATTGTATGTTTTTTACTTTATAGGACTTTTATTGTGTATTAAGACTTATTTGGAAATTGTAATTTATGAACTTTATTGAATACTTATCATGAGAAAGTTGAAGTGATGAAAAATTTTAGTTATGAAAATTGAAAAATATGTAAAAAAAAGTTTAGAAAAAACCGGTTATAAAACCGGTGCGGATAATCCGGTTTTTGGATTCGGTTACAATTTAAAAAAAAAAACCGGTATACCGGATAAATTCGGTCCGGATTCGGTTTAGAAAAATAACAAGTTTTAAAACCGGTGCACCGATCCAGATTGCAAAACCGGTGCGGTTAACCGCTTTTGCTCAACCCTAGGAAAAATTGGTTAAGGAGTATGAGTATAACTAAGGAAAAAGTCAACCAAAAGTCAAACTCGCCTTAAGACGGGATTCTCATGGAATCTCGCGGAAATTCCAAATACGAACTCGGAAATTCTAAATTCGACTCGGAACATAAAATTCTAAATTAAAACTTAAAAGTACTGAAAGGTATTAGTAAAATATTTTCATTATAAAAAATAGGGTACATTTCCGGGTGTTACAAAAACAATTATGAGATGTTGTAGATTATATAAGAGGAAAAACTTCCTCTTATTTTTTTTAGCATGGCCGGCCCAACCATCACATTGGATGGTGGGTGCTTTTGTCTTTTTGTCTTCACAAGGCAATAGACTTAGGGCTACGCTTAGGTAGGCAATTATTTTGTCCAATTCTTAATTAGAACAACCATAATTACCTAAATCTTACCCTAATACCCACCAAAACCGGTTTTGCCATACAACATGGAGTCCATTTTATTTTTTGTGATTTTGTCATTTGTCACATATGTGACATGTGAGATGTAACATGTAATCATGCTTATAAATATACCTTTAACTAATTTAAATGCAATTTCATAACAAATAAATTAGACATAACATTTTATGTCATATTTTATAATCACATGTGAATAAAAATGGGTCATCTTATATTTGGTTAATATAATCTACAACAATTTGTAATTCTAATCAGCCAATTATGGTTATCTCAAATGTTTCATAAACATTATGCATTCTTAGTAATATAACAATTAAATTACTAAAATGAATCTTATTTAATCATATTACAATAAGATATAAAACTCACTTATAAATTAAACTTGTTCAAATTTAAGGGATTAATTAATCTTTATCACTATACAATTAATTAACTTACATGATTAGGGGATTGTCCTTTAGGTGTGACCTCAAGGGATCAACTGATCACCATCGTCATACGACAGTAGCGTCAAACTCTAGTGAGTCAATCGCTACCGATTAATGTTGACCAGTTGACTATAATTTTTTCATCCCTTTGTATTCTTAACTAATCACCATCGTCATACGACAGTAACGTCAAACTCTAGTGAACCAATCGTTACCGATTAACGTTAACTACAATATTTTTCATCCCTTTGTATTCTTATTTTAAGATTTAATTATGTGATCACACTATTGTTGAGGACACTTACTCCAACGATCTCTTACTTGTCTGAGACAAGTGTGCGTCACCAATTCTCTTGTCCTATTACTATCTCCCACTCAACGCAAGGTTGCATTCGATCATATCAAGAATTGTTTCCTCAATAAGGAGAGTAACTGTGAGACCGAAATTATCTACCATATATACCTCCCGAGCGTGGCCACGCATTTCCAACTAACTAATCCTCGAGTAGCCCTAAGATTTTAAATAACCCTACCAAGGGGTGGACAATTGCTATCGCATTATTCCCTTCTAATAGCCACAACTCATCATGACCCAAAAGATACCCATTTGACCCCAGTAACGAAGGTCGTAGAGCATAAATCAAAGTCACTTTGAAACTGTGCCACCTTAGGCAAACGATCTTTAGTCAAAAGAATCAACTAAAAAAGAATACTATAAAAGCTCTCGCCACGACCAGGCTTTAAAATTGCCAGAACTCTATAAGCGGTCACTGCCTGACAGAGTGTCCCATACAGTCTGCCTATGTGATCGACTAGTCACCCCTCATGACCCTATGGCACTTGAACTTGCCATCAATTGCATCACACTCCAGTCACTTGGAGACGTCACATTATATAAGCAACTAGGGGCCAATGCTAATGTTAATCCAGTTCACTTTAATAAGGTTCAAAGTTGTCACTACAACCTATATAAGAAAGCGCAAAATGAGTTTTAGAAACTCAAACGATAAATGAGATTATCATATATGAAAAATCAACACAATGTTATTGCTTCCTTTAATTCAACGTTATTCCTAATAACAAGAATTCATCTACGTACATGTCTTGATCTCTATTTAGTGTTGGGCTCTTTAACTTGAAAGATTCTCCCACTCGTTATAATCTACTAGATCTCTATCTGTAGAATTTTTAATGATTGAATTTTCAATCATCCTTTTAGTTATTCGCTTCTTGTATAACAAAAGCTTGGCTAGGATTTCGACAAATCCTTATAAATTTGGAGATCTGGGTTTGTGTAACCTTTACCACATATCCAAGTTTTCTCTACCAAACACAAGAATGAATCCCTAGTTCTCCTCAAGAATCTCATGGGTGTTCTTAAAGGCTATCCAATGACACTCACTCATGGGGATTAATTTGTTATAGGCTTGTTATGTTCCAAGCATACAAGTCATCTAGGTACGTGCATACTACGGCATACATACTATGGCATACATGATTGGCCTAATGGCGGAAAAATTAGTAACCACGTGATCAACAACTCTTAGGTTCAGTGGATGACTATGACCGTTTCATAGCGATCCCACTTTCATCAATATGAATCACCTAATCAAATTGTTGGAATAGATAAATAATCTTATCAACATGAGACACTTGTCTAAATGCCAAGCTAAAATCTCTTATTCCATAATAGATTTTGATTTTAGTATGAAAAATGCCTTCTTTCATCCAGAATTGAAAATTCAACCACTCCTTCTCAAAAGGTAATATGAATACGTCACTCACAATGAGTGATACGTCATTCACGTGAAAGACAATTTCTTCCACTTTACTTCATGTCTAAACATGATAATTTTAATTCCTACTCAAATTCATGTCTATACATGACTTCTCAACAATTCAAGTGAAATTCTTCTCATATCACATAATAGAAATGATGATCACAACCTCTAAGTGTTGGTGGAAACCTAAGTCTTGTGTCGTGTACACATCCTATTCCAAATCCGTATTTGGTCAAAAGATTTTGTTGTGTATCTATGAGGTATTTATTTGATGATTTGGATCTTAGCATAATTACACATTAACTTCGCTTTTGTAGAAATCTTCATGTCTATCAATGAAACTATTATTGGACAACTCCAAAAAAATCATTCCCTTGCATAGATTCCATTTGGTTTCATAAGGCTCTTATGTAGAAAATTGAATTTTTAGAATTACTAGATACTTCCCCTTCATAGATCATAATCTCATTATATCAAGAACATTTTCTTTTGGTCTCCTCACTAGTCTAAGGATTCACCTAAGAACGCTTTCTTTTGGTCTCCTCACTAGTTTTGAGTCTAACCTAAGAACATTTTCTTTTGGTTTCCTTAGTAGTTTCTTACTAGTCTAACATTGTGGCTTATTTTCTCTCACTCTATCTTTTAGAAGAATACCACTATTTTCTTTAAAGATAGCCTCATGAGCCACAAATAATTTTGTACTCATGATAGTGAGGGAGGTAAAAGTATCACAACTTGACCTTTAATGATCTATTAAAGACTTTATTGAAAAAACATTGTTTCTTAGCTTCAAGATAGACTAGTTCTAAGAAGTGGACTCAAATCCATGTCATCTATAATCTTTATAAGTGATGTGGCCAATTGGTTTGGTAGATTCTCTACTTTCAGTTCAATAACACAATTATGACTTAAGAAATGATCTTTCAAAGTGAGAATCAAATTCTTAGCATATAAATTTATTATAATGATTCAATCATCATGATTCAAGATGATCAATTTGAGTCGATACAATTTAAGTTATTAGTGCAAATAGAGTATAATGACAAGTTTTAGAACGAAACATTTTCCACAAACCGAGTGACTTGGGTTGAAAACCAAGTCACCATAATCCAATTACCGCCATTGCAAATTAAAAGGAAATAAAGAAATTTCTATTAAGAGTTTCTAAAACAATGTCACAAAAGAAATCCCAAAATGAAGACAACACAAAATATGTAACACCCGGAAATGTACCCTATTTTTATAGTGAAAATATTTTACGGATACTTTTCAGCAAATTTAAGTTTAAATATCGAATTTTATGTTCCGAGTCGAATTTAGAATTTCCGAGTTCGTATTTGGAATTTCCGCGAGATTCCATGAGAATCCCGTCTTAAGTCGTCTTTGACTTTTCGTGACTTTTGAGTCGTCTTTGACTTTTCTTGACTTTTGAGTCGTCTTTGACTTTTCTTGACTTTTGAGTCGTCTTTGACTTTTCTTGACTTTTGAGTCGTCTTTGACTTTTGTTGACTTTTTCTTTATAAATATCACACTACACTTAACCTATTTCATTAACACAAACACCAAAAACATTTCTTCTTCCTTAAGCAACCAAAACCTTGCCTCCCTCTTTGATCCAATCTTTGGATGATCGTAGCTCCCTCGTTTCTTGTCGGAATTCACGTAAGTTCGTCTTATTCTTCCCCTCTTAGCTTCCTCTATCCGTATTGGTAATAAAATTACCGTCTTTCTCGCTTTTTAAATTATCCGTCTTTCTCAAGGTGAATTATATTCATCTTTTATTACCTAATTGTAGGTGGAGACTACTAGGAAGGCTTAGTAATCGATTAAAGACGCGTAAAGGTAACGGTGAAGGGTTACTCGATATCATTTACGTGTTTTACATGCTTTATATGTTAGAACTCGTATTTAGAATACGATTAGTAAGCTTTGGATTCATGTTATTGATGATGATTGTTGTTATTTGATGATTGTTGATGATGAATATTGATTGTTGATAATTATTAGAAGTGAATTAGGAGAATTGAAAATGATGGAACTTGTGTATGTTGTTCTCGGGTAGGAAGTAGTCCTGGCCGAAGGGCCGGCTGCCGGTTCAGTGCCCGGCTGAGAATTCACTGCACCGACCCTTTTTCGTAGAATGATCATATCTCCTTCGTTACTTGCTTGTTTTGGGCTTGTGACCATTCGTTGGAACCGTAAGAGGATAAGCTATCACCTCGACTTGGAATTTCTGCATTCCCATATCTAGAACTCTAGTTATGACCGTTTGAAGTGGACCCTTATTTTAGTTAGTTTCCAAACTTGTGTTTTGTGTGTAGTTGTGCTCCGAGCCGGGGTACCGGCCGCCTCCCTCCACACCGGCCTGGAACATGGCTGTATTTTTCTTATAAAATCTCTAAAACTCGTAATTCATATTAGTTCGCACGATTCGTTTATCGTATAATTTTACGTAGTGACTTATAATATTCATGTTTTGGATATATGATATTTCTTTCGCTTGTATCACATGTTTTGTGACGGTTTTTGGTATGTTCCCCTTTGAGTCGGTTTTTACAAATGTTACGGTTTGAGCACTATTTTGTCTTGTGCTTTGTACTCTCATTCCCTTGGCTACCTTCCCGTTCGTAAGGCTGGAATGTCAGAACGGAGAGGTATCCTACTGCTTAATTGCATGTGTTAGTGGGCATACGACGACGTTGTTGGGAGTTGAACGCTATGCGTTGTTCGACCCGGCCGTCAAATGTTGTGTACTTGCGAGGTGGTGTTATTTGCATGTAGCGTACCGCTTGTTATGAGGCTTGATCTCTTTTCCGCCTCTTTCGTGAATTGATCTACCGAATTTGGGGTACTCGGCATATATTTGTAAGACCGAGTCTTGGATGCGAAACGCTTTATCGCATGTCGAATCGGAAAACGTTATATTCCGAGATCCTGGCCAGGTTTAGACTAGGACCGGATATTTATTATCGTCGTGCTACCAGGAGGAAATTAGTCTACATATACGAAATGTAGCATCGTGTATGAGTTCAGGGAAATGCTTTATCCCGTGGATGCCTTTTAATCATACTTGCCATGTACACGATGCTAGTGCGTTTCATTTACCGTGAGCGATGTCGTCTTGTGTCGTCGTTCTTTGAATGCGTGATTTCATGATATTATTCATGGTCATTGCATGATTGGACACCGTCAATGTCTTGGTTCGTGAATGGAGGATAATATGTTGGATTTATTGTGATCATCGCATGACTTGACTTGGTTTGTTTGTCGAGTCTCAATCTTATCAAACTTATACCGCTAACGGTGAGATGCAAGCCCTAGTGAGCGTATTCGGTTGCCTAAGAGTGTCTTCCCCGAGTCTTTGTATAACATGATGGATTCGGATTTGTATTTCATATGCTCTTATCATTATATATTGAATTGCCTATCTATCCTTATCGTATTCACATGTATATCTATATATGCATGCTTCTACTTTTGTATTTCCTTTTATGTACGTTTAATGTGATATGGCTGGGAGAACCCGGAGTTACTCCCCACTGACTGTGGCGTTCATGTTTTTCATGGATGAACAGGTTGCTTGCATGGATGGCTTTTTGCTTGACATTTTGGGTTCGGGTGTGAGCTAGCGGGCGTTGTCCCTGGATTAAAACACCTCTAGACGATTTTAGCTTGTTTGCTAAACACTTTTACTTGTTAACATTTTGGAGAGACTTCGTCTCTTGATGTAGTATAATTCGTACTTTAGTTTGTAATATTTGACACTCCTCGTATTCTTTCCTTGCATGTATAAAAGTTTTTAAAACTTCATAATTCCGCTATATAATTCACATGCTTGTTTGTTTTATATTTCCACATTCGCGAGGGTTGTCACACTAGGGACCCCTATTCCTTTAGACCCCGAACTAGAAAGAACTCTGCGTAGGAAATTAAAGCTATTCAACGAAATTTCAAAAGCTTATGATATTTCAAGTTTAGATCGTATTCGTGAGAAATACTCGGATATCTTACCTAATCTTGAAGAAGAAGAAGATCCATTCTCATCTCCATTTCCAAAAACCAATCAACTTTCAACCAACATTCCATCTTCATCTTCACAAAAGAAAATGGTTCGACTTTCCGACCATTCCAAACCCACCGCAGATACACTTCCAAGGGGTATCGCTACACCTCAAATTACAGCCCAAAACTTCGAAATCAAACCTGCCTTCATTAATCTAATAAAAAGAAATCAATTTGGTGGCAATGCCACAGAAGATCCCAACCTTCATATCCCAAACTTCTGTGACTATTGCTCCACGATTAGACAAACTGGAGTATCCCAAGAGCAGATTAGGGAAATGCTTTTTCCCTTCTCTTTAAGAGGAAAGGCAAAACTCTGGATCAATAGTCTTGACCGAGTTGCCTTAGGAATAGCCGACTGGGATGGTCTAGCTCTTGCTTTCTATCAAAAGTACTTCCCACCAGAACGAACCGCACTCTTACGGAGTCAAATCTCTGGATTCCGTCAGAGAGGCGATGAAAGTCTTTATGAGGCATGTGAAAGGTACAAAGAATTACAAAGAGAATACCCTCATCATGGCCTTGATTCATGGTTCCTAGCTATCACCTTCTACAACGGTTGTTGTGGCGAATCGCGTCGTATCCTCGACTCCGCTAACAATGGTCGTTTCGATCAAATCAATGTAGAAATAGCTAGTGCGACTATCGAGTCAATGGCAATCCACGATTCTCAATATAGCAACTCGCATGCTATGCCACTCAAAGCCAAGCAGGATGATTCAAGTAAAGTAGCACTCCTGGAAACCCAATTAGCCCTTCTGCAGCAACAAGTAGGAAGCTCTTCCCAATCCAAGGAACATATCAACGTCACTAACCACGTAGTGGTATGTGAGACATGTGGGGTTGGAGGGTATAGTTTTCAAGAATGTAGAAGTTCAATAGAACAAGTCAATGCATATCAAGGATATAGGCAAGGTAACGCTTTCTCAAACTTCTATAACAAAAACACAAAAAACCATCCTTTTTTGTCCTACAAAAGCACTAACATTCAAAATCCCCAACAACAAATTCAACAACCATTCATACCACACCAACAGAAGCCTTACAATCCACCTGGTTTTCAAAACCAGAGACCTTCATTCCAACCTAACTTCAATCAACCATACCAAAATCAACCTCAACACCAACCACCTCAAATTCAAAGTCAACCTAATGATTCTAGCTTGAGCAAAATTGAATCCATGCTTCTCCAAGTTGTTCAAAAACAAGATTCAATGTTTGCTCAACTTCAAAAGAGTGATCAAGCTCAAAGTGCTGCCATCAAGATACGTGAAACTCAAATGGCCCAATTGGCTGCCTCTAATGCCCAAAGAAAACAAGGCCAACTCCCACCTCATGGTGAACAACTGAGGGACACCGCAAATGCTATCACCCTTAGGAGTGGTACCACTTATGCGGAACCTCAACAACCCAAAGAACCAACAGTTGAGCCTTCACAAGTAGAAAGCCAAAAAGAAACCCAACCATCCACCGCTAAGGAAGGGGAAGACAAACCTAAAAAAAAGGATGAACTCGAAAAGGAACCCATCAAAATTCAAGTTCCATTTCCCCAACGTTTGAGGAGAAATCATAAGGAAACCCAGTTCGGTAAATTCATGGACGTAGTCAAACAATTCATGAAGGATATCTTAACTAAAAAGAGGACTCTAGATGACGTTGAAATCATCGCATTCACCGCTGAATGCAGTGCGTTATTGCAAAATAAGTCCCCTCCTAATTTAAAGGATCCTGGTAGTTTCTCTATACCTTGCACTATAGGCACCTACACTATTGATAAAGCTTTATGCGATCTAGGTGCTAGTGTAAGCGTCATGCCTTATTTCATCTGCGAAAAATTGAATATGGGAATTCTCAAATGCACAAGTATCACCCTGCAATTGGCAGAACGTTCTCTAAAACAACCTATGGGAATTTTAGAAGATGTACCTGTTAGAGTAGGGAGGTTTTTCATTCCAGTCGATTTCATAGTGTTAGATATGGCTGAAGATTCGCAAATCCCTATCATTTTAGGAAGGCCATTTCTACACACTGCGGGAGCAGTAATCGATGTCAAGAATGGAAAATTGACATTAGAAGTAGGTGATGATAAAGTCACCTACAACTTAAACAGTGCAATGAAGAGCCCTATGCTTGAAGAGCCTTGCTGTTTCCTTGACATTGTCGACTCAATCATTGATGAATCTCTGTATCCATCAATAATTGAGGATCCTTTAGAAGCAATTTTATTGTTAGAGGATATCTCTGAGAACAACAATTTTGAGATCAGTGAGCTGGAAAGGGACTTGACTGGAAAAGAGATACCATCTGAAGAAGTTGAGGAGTTCATAAGCTTAATTGATGCTCCTGCCAAGGCAGAAGTACATAAACCTGAACTTAAACCTCTTCCCTCAAATCTAAAATATGCCTTTTTAGATGAATCCGAATATTGCCCAGTCATAGTGGGTGCTCTCCTAGATGAAAATCAGTTAAACTCACTATTGACTGTCTTGAAAAAACATAAGAAGGCAATAGGTTATAAACTTGAAGATCTCACTGGCATAAGCTTCGACTTTTGCATGCATAGAATCAACTTAGAAGAAGGCCAAAAACCTTGTGTTTAAGGTCAACGCCGTCTTAATCCTAACATGCAAGAAGTAGTTAAAGTTGAAGTTATGAAATTGCTAGATGCTGGCATAATCTATGCAATTTCTGACTCGAAATGGGTTAGCCCTGTCCAAGTTGTTCCCAAGAAAGGAGGAACAACAATAGTCAAGAATGAAAAGAATGAGCTCATCCCGACAAGAATTGTGACGGGATGGCACATGTGCATTGACTACAGGAAGTTGAATCAATCAACTCGAAAAGATCACTATCCTCTACCCTTCATTGATCAAATGCTAGAGAGGTTAGCTTGCCACAAATATTTCTGCTATCTAGATGGTTACTCAAGATTTTTCCAAATTCCTATTCATCCTGAGGACCAAGAGAAAACCACCTTCACCTGTCCCTATGGTACTTTCGCTTATTGCCGAATGCCATTTGGTCTGTGTAATGCACCTGCCACTTTCCAGCGTTGCATGACTAGTATCTTTTCCTATTTTGTTGAGACTATCATGGAAGTATTTATGGACGACTTTAGCGTCTATGGCATTTCCTTTGATAATTGTTTGACAAATCTATCCAAAGTACTGAAACGCTGTGAAGAAGTCGACCTTGTTCTCAATTGGGAAAAATGTCACTTCATGGTGAACGAAGGTGTAGTTTTAGGACACATCATTTCTGAAAGAGGTATTGAAGTGGATCGAGCTAAGATCCAAGTTATTGAACAACTGCCACCACCTGCTAATGTAAAAGGAATCAGGAGTTTCCTTGGCCACGCCGGTTTCTACCGACGGTTTATTAAAGATTTTTTGAAAATAGCCAAGCCCCTGACTGAGCTCCTTTTTAAGGATGCACCTTTTAATTTCACAAAGGAATGCCTTGAGGCATTCAACAAAATCAAACGTGCTTTAATCACCGCACCTATAATCCAGTCACCTGACTGGAATCTTCCATTTGAACTTATGTGCGATGCGAGTGATTATGCCGTTGGAGTTGTTTTGGGGCAAAGAAAGGAAAAGTTCCTTCATGCAATTTACTATGCTAGTAAAACCTTAGATCCTGCCCAAATCAACTACGCCACCACTGGAAAAGAACTTCTTGCCATTGTCTACGCCTTAGACAAATTCCGTTCTTACCTTTTAGGATCAAAAGTCATTGTTTACACTGACCATACTGCCTTGAAATATCTGCTTTCAAAGAAAGAGGCAAAACGATCTTACTCCTTCAAGAGTTCGATCTAGAGATCCGGGATAAGAAAGGAGCCGAGAACGTAGTCGCTGACCATCTCTCAAGGATAAGAGTAACTGAAATAGGATTACCAACGCCAATTAATGATTCGTTTGCTGATGATTCATTAATGGCGATTGCTGACTCTTCTCCTTGGTATGCTGATATGGCCAATTTTCTTGTCAGTCGCCAGCTACCTTCTGACCTTTCTTATAACCAAAGAAAGAGATTTTTGCATGATGCAATATTCTTTGTTTGGGATGACCCTTATCTTTTCAAGCAGTGCTCAGACGGTCTTTACAGTCGATGTATCCCCCAGTGGGAAGTTAAAGGAGTTTTAGAAGGATGCCACGCATCTGCTTATGGTGGTCATCATGGTCCGTCCAAGACCGTAGCCAAAGTCTTACAATCCGGGTTTTTCTGGCCCTCGATGTTTAAAGACTCAAAAGACTTTGTTATGGCTTGTGACGCTTGTCAACGAATGGGTCAAATATCCAAGAGACATGAAATGCCTCAAAACGGCATATTAGAAGTCGAAATATTCGATGTCTGGGGTATTGACTATCAAGGACCATTCCCTTCTTCTAACGGAAATCGTTATATCTTAGTCGCTGTTGACTATGTTTCTAAGTGGGTAGAAGCAATGGCCACTCCCACTAATGATGCTAGAGTTGTGATACGGCTATTTAAGAAGATCATATTTGCACGTTTTGGTGTACCCAGAGCCGTGATTAGTGATCGAGGAACTCATTTTGGAGAAAAGCAGTTAGACATTCTGCTTGCCAATTATGGTGTGTATCACAGACGAGGATTAGCCTACCACCCTCAGACCAGCGGTCAAGTAGAAGTCTCAAATAGAGAGTTGAAAACAATTCTTCAAAAAGTAGTCTCAAGAACTAGAACCGACTGGAGTAATAAGCTCGATAACACCTTATGGGCTTATCGCACAGCTTTCAAAACCCTGATTGGAACATCTCCTTATCGGTTGGTTTATGGAAATGCCTGTCATCTTCCTGTCGAGTTAGAGTATAAAGCTTACTGGGCTAACAAAGAACTCAACTTAGACACTAAGCTTAGCGCTGATAGACGACTTTTTCAACTCAATGAGCTAGAAGAATTTCGTTTGCAAGCTTATGAGAATTCTAGTATTTATAAAGAGAAAACAAAGCGGTGGCACGACAAGAGGATAATTAGAAAAGAATTTAATGTCGGTGACCAAGTACTTATTTTCAACTCCAGTCTGAAAATTTTTCCGGGAAAACTTCGATCACGATTGTCTGGACCATTCACTGTCATATATGTTAGCAAATACGGCTATGTGGAACTAATAACTAGCAATGGTGAGAAATTCAAAGTCAATGGACACAAACTGAAACTCTACTATAGCAATTCTATCATCGGATGCTTAGATATTGTCTATACGGAGCGTCCATCCCCAACCCAATGATTTCTTCGAAGAATTCGTCGAGCAGAACGTTAAACAAGCGCTTCTCGGGAGGCAACCCGTGTTTTTTCCCTTTTTGCATTCTTATTTTTGCCTTTTCCCTTTTACGTTGTTTTATTAGATTTCTTTGCAGATGAAAGAGTTTTTGAAGAATCTATGAAGACCTTCCTTGTCAAGTCCAAAACACTAGCTTGGGGGAGTCCGCGCTGGCTAGTAAGCTTCATTCTTCTTTCATTTTTTCCTTTCTTCCCATTAAGCATCTCGTTGCATATTCAGTCTTTGTGCTCACATTGAGGACAATGTGATGTTTAGCTTGGGGGAGGGATTGCATTTTCCCATTTTGCATTTAAGTTGATCATTTTTCAAATTTTCAAATAAAAGAGAGAGAAGATTTTAAAATTTTGAACACAATTGAATGCTTTTCATGCTTTGCTTGCTTGTTTATTATGCTATCATGTTACATTTCCCAAACTTAGAGCTTTCAAAAGATAATGATTCAATATTTATTGAATTTTGCATACATGGGGAAGTCTTGTACACAGTAGGCATGGAATGAATCTATAGATGAGTACGCTTGATCTTGACATTTGGCAAGTTACATATATTGTAAGGTAGAACCTCCTTAGACTGGTACATCTATACCCAGTCTCATTTAGGTGTGTGTAGTTCTCCTTGTGATGTGTGTCATGTCAAAACGCATAAGTATGGTTCTCATTTCATTTCTATAAGCATTGCATTCATGATTCACTAATATTTGAAGCCTTTTTCACTTTACATTGCCCCTCAAAATTAGCCCCTTCATACAAATGCTTCACAAAAATAATAGCTACAAATAAAAAAAACTGCCTACCTTTTGAGCTAGTAGCTAGACTATGGTGTGTGGGTGCTCTTTTGAGAAGATTTGTTCTTATCTGTCAAAGTGAATTTGGGAGAACGAAAATATACAAGATGTGATGTAATGTTCAAAAGAAAAAAAAAAAAGAAAAAGAAATAAGAGAAGAAGTTGTGAGTATCTCCTCAAAATGTCAAATCAATAGAAGGAGTTTACCCTCGTGTTTCGTGTGTAATAAGCCAATCTGTTGCTTCTGGCTTCATTATTCGTCTTTTGGAAATTCATCGAAAGTTTGGATTGAGTATTCATTTATCCTTGGTCAGTTGCTAGCTCATTCTAACCTTCACATGACCATAACTATTTGTCCACCTTTCACCCATTTCCAAAGCCTTCTTCATTTATTTTTCGGCTTCTTTTCTATGTGCATTATGATCTTTGACTTGTGTTTTGAATTGTTTACCATATTAGATTGCGGACACATTTTCATAAGTCGTAGATAGGTGAGTGTCTCAAAAAAAATATTTACACATAAAGAAATCACCTTTTACATGCAATGAGTGTTCGAGTGTACCGTGAGAGTCCATTTGTCAAAAGATCATGCAAGAGCCGAAAAATCTGTAGTGAAATTCTTTGTGCTACGCCGTTATGTAAATCTCAGCCATGTTTATGTATCATTCTTGCCCACGTTGCTTTTGGGTTATGATTCATTATGTTTTCAAAGCTTTATGTTGAGATTTGTTCCTTGATGGTATAGTAGCCAATGCTTGCAACCTTGTCCTGGTATTGTTTGTTATGTTTGCTTGAGGACAAGCAAAGGTTTAGCTTGGGGGAGTTTGATAAGTGAATATTTGTATGATTTTAACCCTCATTTTAGCTCGGTTTTATATGTCATTTGTGCTTTGTTAAGCCATTTTATGAGCTAATATCGTCTTCTA
This sequence comes from Heliosperma pusillum, assembly GCA_022085475.1. Taxonomy (NCBI): domain Eukaryota; kingdom Viridiplantae; phylum Streptophyta; class Magnoliopsida; order Caryophyllales; family Caryophyllaceae; genus Heliosperma; species Heliosperma pusillum. The sequence continues at coordinate 16,160 of JAIUZE010006848.1, forward strand.
GGCGAATTCTTGTGTTCTAACCTGTTTTGTAGGGAAAGTGACGTTTCTACGCCCTTTTTCTATATTCCCGAGCATTTGCCTAGAACCCGACGATTTGAAGAAGAAAGCTTGACCAAGTGAAAGGCATTTCAAGAAGGTTCACTAATTCGAAAGAGAGAAGGAGTAAAGACAGTTTCGTAGTTGTCGGAAGATCAATCAATTGGGCAAAAGAATTCATCGCTTTACATCAAACACTATCAACAAACCCGATTGAAGAGGTCAAGGGGGATAATGGAAGTCAAGTCAAAGCGAAGGAAAATGAAACGTTAGTCAAGAGCTTCTAGATGTCCACTTACCCGATCGGGTAAGTGTGTACCCGATCGGGTATCCTTGCTGATCCGAGCATGACGGCTTCAACTTCCTATTTTTGTCCTATGTGTTTAATGCCCGACCTCTTCTCCACGAAACCCTAATGCTATATATAGATGATCTAGCCCCTCTTCTCAAATCATCCCACACAACTCACAACAATCTTCTTACAAATCCTCTTTAGAATAATCTTTTCTTTTCTCTTTAGTTTTAGTCTTTCTAGTTTAGATTATCTTCTTCTTTTGTCTTTTATTCTTAGTTTATTTCTGTCCATTTCTTATCACAACATTAGCTTAAATCAATAAGGATTTCAATCTTTGTAGTCTACTTTGTTGGGTACAACTATTGTAATTCAAGGAACGATTATTCTATGCAAGGGATTTCTATTATCGTTATCACTTTCGTTGTTGATCGTCCCTAGGTATTCCTAATTTATCCTGTGCTTATTATCCTTTATTGTTTTCCATTTAATATTTATTTCCTATTCATATCATTTAGATTCATTTTCATGTTGTTATAATCGTAATTTCATTCCTTAGATTGTCAAATAGCGTCGTTATTATCACCTTATATAGAGTCTAAATTACGAGTCAAAAACCAACTAAACATGTTTATCCTAATTTTCATTGTTAATATCATCTTAAACATAAACATAATCATGAGTGAGTAGTCACCTTTCTAGGGTGTAGGGTAGCCATGTTGGATTGATTAAAAGATGATAATTGGATAAAAGAAATTGTGCCTTTAAAACATTGTGTCTATGCATGTTTGGACTTTAACGATAGTTGACGATTCCTGATCACAATCATTGACTAGTATGGAATTCTTTTCCAAGGTAGACATACGAGATTTGAATAGACAAAGCATGACATGGTGGATTAAGACCTACTTCCCTAGATGCTTCTCATTATTATTAATTCATCATTTGCTTTATTGTTTTCATTTTAGTTTGCTCTTATTTTGTTTTTATTTATGTTCTTTATTAGTTTAGAATTCAAAACCTCAAAACCCAGAAAATCGTTAGATAAAACTCAATTGTGAGACGACTCACAATCCATAGGAAATACCATCTCCCTGTAGATCGACCCCTACTTCCCTAATTACATTAATTTGTTATTAGCCTAGTCTGGGTAAATTATCTTTGTATTGGGCTTACGACAGGCCCGATCAGGTAACTATTCTCAGACCGGATTCTACTCTAGTGGTGGTGGCTATAGAAGGGGACAACAGTATGGAGGGAACGATGGGCGTGCTGCGAGTGAGATTTCGGGAGTGAGGTGTCATGGTTGTGGTGGTGCTGGGAGTTCCCTGCATTTTGGTTGTGCAAATTTCTAATGAGGGTGAGTCTCATCCGCCCGACCGACTGGGAGTATCTTGTACACTTGGTTGAATTTCTAGTGATTGGCCTGTGTCCCAGCTAGCCGACCGGCCTCCGGTGAGCCGATCACCTGGGAGGTCTGTACATTGTTTTGAATACGATGTTTAGCCTTGGTCGTCCAGCCGACCGACCGGCCGCCGGTTCCCAGACCGATTGGGAGCCTCTTTAAGTTCTTTCCTCTTCTTTTTCATACGACTTCACATGTTACGATTTCCATGGTTAGTTTACGTTATAATATTATGAAATGACCTTGAATATTTATATAAGAACTATATCATATCTCACATGATTTATACACATGTTTAGTGACGGTTTTGGATGGTTGACTCATTTAAGTCTTGTATGCCTTGAGTAGTGATTGAGTCTTGGTTATTGGATGATATTGACCTCTCATTTCCCGTTTGTACCCTTATACTCGTTAGACGTTATGTCAGAGCGATAGAGGTACATTATATTGTTGTTATTGGGGGATAGGACGACGTTGTTGGGAGGCGAACGCAATGTATTGATCTACTCAGCCGTTAAATGGTGTATCCTGGCGAGTTGGTGTCATTGCTTGTAGCGTAGTTGCTTGTTTATTCTTGACCTCATCTTCGTGTGGTTTAGCCGGTGGATGATGCTTGTACTCGTCCGCCTCTTTCATGTGGTTTAGCCGAATTTGGGGTACTCTCTTCCGTGTGGTTTAGGTAGAGGATCGAGTCTTGGATGAGAAACGTTGATCGCATGTCGAATCGGAACACGTTTATTCCGAGAGTCTGGCTAGGTTAAGACTAGGACCGTATTATATTATCGTCGTCCTACTGGGAGGATTAGAGTCTTGAGTATACAAAATGTTCATCGTATACGGTTCAAAAAAACGTTTATTCCGTGGACTAGTTCGTCTTCTCTTGCAAAGTACAGATGTTAGTGCATGTAATTTACTGTGAGAGTATGTTTGTATCATATGATGGTTTGTTGGATGTATATTGGATGGTTATATGCCTTGTATTGCTTTGTGTGTCATGTCTCCAACCTCTTCGATTATATGGTTACCAGCGGTGAGATGCAAGCCGTTAGTAGCGATATAGTTGCCAAAGTGAGTCTTCCCTACTCATTGTTTACATGGTGATCATATCATTGTTACTCCTCACATGCTTATATTGTTTTTATGAAATATTATTGTTGTAATCGGCATGATATCTATATACGTATGATGATGTATGTTCACATGCTTTAATTGTGTTTGTTTTAATGTGATATGGCTGGGAGAACCCCGAATTACTCCCCACTAATTGTGGCATTCATGTTTCATGAATGAACAGGTTACAGGTCGATGTTGCATGGTGTTTTGGCGAGTGAGTTAGCGAGCGTTGTACTTACAGCGATTCATCCTTAGCGTTGTAGTTTATATTAGTTTTATTATCTTATTTGTGTATTTATCAAGGATCAGGATCTCTTGTATTAATCTAAGTTACAATTTGTATAAATGTTTTTTTAAATTAAGTTTCGCTTTTATAACATAAAGTGACATTCGCGGTTTTGCAATTTAAGTTTTTTTTTAATCTCGTATTTTCCGCTTCAAATCTAAGTGTTTACTTTATTCCGAAATCGCGGGGTGTCAAATAAACGCTAAAGTATGTGAAAACATTTAAAATATTTTTTATTATTCTAATATTAGTATAATCAATCTATATATATAAAAGAAACTTTTTTCGAGGAATGTGGTAGTCTCATAGTTTTTTAAAACACTTTATAAAACAAATAAAAATATGACATTTAAATAGGATAAATAGAATAAATATATGAAATATGTAAGTTAAATTTATATTATTTAAAGGTCATTTAAATTCTATTATAGATAGATTTTGCAATTTATATATGAGTTCGTTATAAAGCATTATCTTTTATTAATTATTGTTTTTCTCAAATTCTCTTTTAAAACGGGTAAAATAGATAACATAAGACAAAAGAAAAGTTCCTAGATATTAGCAATATACTTGTCTTATCTAGACAAATGGTGTAATATTTGACCCGTTTTACTCTTAAGACGGATATACCAGTCTTAAGGGAGACCAGGCCAATTGATTATTTGGTAGTATGCATGCAAATAATTCAGTGTTACATGTAACTGACAAAATCTTACTTCAACGATGTAATTACCTTACCCTTTTATCATTCATTTTACTTTTTTCGAGGATAGTTTTTGGATTTTATAGTAACATAGTGTTATTTGTTTGATCACAAATTCTTATTTGTGACGGGCATATCCATCACAAACTTGTGACATCAAATATTACCCGAATGGGTAGAAAGAGTTAAGCAATTTGTGATTCCATAGGCTTTTCTTATCTACACAAACGAGAGATACTTGACCAGTTAAAAAACTCTTCACAAGGGATACTTACTATTGTTTAATTATTATTGGCATAAGTGACTTCTGAAAAGTTTAAATAAAGGACATGGATGGGAATCGCAATGTCAATAGCTAATAGTATACAACATGCACGTACAATAAAATATACTGGTATTATTAAAAATAAGCAATTATATTGGTCTTACAATTATACCTCAACTTTCTATAAAATATCATACCATATTCCAATTTTTTAACCTTAATATATCGAAATTGTAAATTTTATAGCCGTGTCAATTACTACATTTTGTATAGTTATTTTACTTAATTTACACTTGTTTAGTTGTCTTTTTTATTTTGTCAATTACTACATTTTGTATGGTTATTTTACTTAATTTACACATGTTTAGTTACTTGTCTTTTGTTTTAATTATTGTATTCTGTACCAATTGGAGGTTTGAAAATTTTACTACCCGTGCATGGCACATGCATGAATAATAATATAGTAATTTAAAATTGTTTTACAAATCTTAATTATTAGGTACCCTTGATCATATTTTTTAATGTATCAATCGAAACATATGTAAACCTATCAAACGATTTGAACGATGGGGTCATGTTTATATTTTTTGGGTCATAATATAGATCAAACATAACTTGAGTCGTAAGGTTGGTAAAATATGGTTGAAATAACAGTTGAATAAGTTTTATCAATATTAGTTTCTTAAAAATTATATTTTATTATAGTTTTAAAAACTATTCTCATTAACTAAATAACAATACTTTATTTATTCTAATAAAGAATATTCTATTTACTCATCTACATTTTTGTTTATTACTTCAACCTTAGAGGGAAGGAATTAAGTGTTGGAGGAAGCATGATAGATGATAGTAGGGAGAGGGGTGTTCGTGAATGGTCCGTATTCCACTTATTTGGGAAGCAAGGCAAACTGAATGAGAAAGTTATACGAGAGTGAAAGCAAACTAGTTAATTTTATTAAATAAAAGAATATCATTTCCATAAAAAGTCGAATTAATATCAAATTTAATAGCTTGGGATAAAATTTGGTTATTTTACTAGGATATAAAATAAGTAAATCACATGAAAATTTACTTCATGTCAATATTTTTTTTTAAAACTTAATAAGTTAAGGGTCGTCAAACTTCATAAATACGTAATATTTATTTTGTAAAAGTTAAAAGGACAAACTTAATTCTATTAGTTAATTCTAGAAAAAAAAACTCAAGAAAATGACATTACTATAGACCCATGCATCGCACGGGCATGAAAAAAACTTTAGAAAATGACATTAAAGATGTGAAAAAACAAGAATAATTTTTAAAAGTAGTGTTTTGCAAACACCTTTTTTATAAGGTGGTGTTAGACAATCTATACCATTTCTAAATTTACTCTCTTATAAGTTGCTTTGTCAAAATTACTCCTTTAAAGATCCACTTTTATCAAAAATTGTTTCAAAACTCGAATTTAAGTCACTTATTTCGTTTGTTTTTGAAGTCTCCCTCCATTTGTCTATGTAGTTTTACCTTTTAAAGGATAAATTTGCTAGGACAAACAAAATAAGTTAACAAATAGACAAAATAAGTGACTTTAATTGGAGTTTTGAAATAGTTTTTGATAAAAGTGCATCTGTAACAACCCGAAAAGTACCCAATTTTTCTAGTAAAATATCTTACGAATACTTTTCAGCAAAACTTGAGTTTTAAAATAGAATTTATTGTTACGAGTCGTATATTGAAATTCCGAGTTCGTATTTGGAATTTCTGAGAGATTTCATGAAAATCCCGTTTTTAGTCATCTTTGACTTTTCTTGACTTTTAAGTCGTCTTTGACTTTTCTTGACTTTTTAAAGTCGTCATTGACTTTTCTTGACTTTTAAGTCGTCATAAACTTTTCTTGACTTTTAAGTCATCTTTGACTTTTCTTGACTTTTAAGTCGACTTTGACTTTCGTTGACTTTCCCGACTCGCCTTGTAATTTTGAAGACCGAAATTTTATTTAAAAAAATTATATTTTTAATTTATTTTTATTTAGATTTATTAGAATTTATGATAATTTAATAAAATTATTTTTAATTTATTCGGAATTTATAATAAGGTTTTACGGTTTAAACCCGAGCATCATTTAACTATTCCCGAGTCATCGTAAATCCCGAAACAAAACCCGAAACTCGACTTTGGCATGAGTCACACGCCCATGTCATCTTTTCCACTCACAATTAGATCTTTTAATTGTTTCGATTAAACTAATACAAATATCTTAGATATTTGTTACTTTATCGATCCGTCAACTGAAATTTCGCAAATCGCTCGAAAAACAGATCCGATTGCTCTCCTTCCACACGGCTCCTCTTCCTCTAATAGGGCTAGATATTTTCATTTCTTTTCATTAATATAACATAATATCTAGATATTTAATTTAATTAACTTAATATTTAATTAATTATCTTATTATAATAATAAAACCCGAGTCAATTCCGTAACAACAATTTCAAAACCCGACTCATTATTTTCTCTATAAACACACGTCTCACTCACCACATTACTCACTAACAACTTTTCTTTTTACAATAAATCAAATTAAGATCTAAATAACACTTTCTTTAATCGTTCTTGAGCGTTCTTCGTCATTCTTCATCCGTTCTTCGTCGTTCTTGAGCAAAATCATCATAAAACCTTCATTTCTTAATTAAATCCGTCCTAACTTATATTTCTAGAACCTCCTCTTCGCTCTCCATCTTCAAGTAAGGTTTTATTTCAAATCCGTCAAGATCGTTTTCCCATCACCAAAAAAAAAAAAATTTTTTTAAAAATCATATGGAAAATCAAATGAAATTCTAATAATGTTTTACTTGTCATTTCTTATAGGGGAAGATTTCGAAGACGAGTTTGGTGACTCGTATATATTAGGGGAAGATTAGAAGACGGGTTTCTTAGTTTATACTTCTTATTTTGGTGCTAATTGATTTTTCTAGCTAAGGTAACGATTCCGAGTTACTCGACGATTTAATGTTACATAGCTTTTGTTTCTTTTGTTTTTTGTTCATCTTTCGTTTTTGTTCATGTTATTATGATTTATGGATTTTTACTAGTAACATGATAAGTGGTTATGATTTTCATGTTGTATGGTATTTTTAATATGTTAGTGTTCTTGATGAATTTTGATGATTGTTCATAATAATGATTTTTGTATGATGATGGTTGAATTGGATGTTTAAAAATGGATGTTGTTAATTAAAAACATGTTAGAATTTATTTGGAATTGTGGTTGTTTGAACCGTGGGGAATGGCCGTGTAAACCAGCCCAAACCAGACCGGTTCAGACCGGTTCAGGCCGGTTCAGGCCCGGTCCAGGCCGGTCTGGGTTGGTCCATGGTGGGTCCGTGAGTTGGCTTGGGAGTTGTGTCGATGTTTGATTGTTTTGTTGTTGTTTTGACGGGTTTTAAATATGTTAAGCATGCGGGAAAATTAAGAAACGGTTTTAAAAATGTCGTCTCAAAACAGGCCCAAACCAGGCCCAAATCAGTCCGTGGGCCCAGTCCAGGCCCATGTTAAGTCCGGCCCAAATCAGGCTGTGGGTCCCTCCCTTGGTCTTGTGACGGTTTTTGAGTTATTGCCATTTTATCGTGTTTTGTAATATTTAGCAAGTGGAATATGTTAATAAGTAAAATATTTAATTAAAAAGGTTTTTCATAAAATTATTATTTCTCACATGTTAGAAATTATAATACGAGATCGTAGTTTAAATTTATATCCTTTAAGTCAAGCGGGTTTTTCGTAATAGTTAATAATTCACATGTTAGAAGTTTTAATAAAATAAGCATGAATTGAATATGATGATTTTATGTTGAAGTCTATGTGGTAAAGACTCTGTTTCTAGCCGGTTTGACCAAACGGGTTTGGTCAAACTAAGATCTAGTCAGCCCCGTTTTGACTGATGACCCGTCGCGGGACTCGGGTCGGGGATTTGTCTTCAAGTAAGGTTGTATTTAATAATGAATTAGCCTTAGTAGATATGAGGCGATATGATATTTGATTATTATTTATATGCAATTAGTCACATGATAGGAAGTTTTTCCCGTGACTGTTTATTGTATGATATATGTCGTGTTGACTAAGTACCCATAGAGAATTATGAGTATATGGCGTCTTGACCATTCTAATTCTAAATGAGTAGCTTGGACCACGACATTGATAGGTCCGTACTGTCTTTAACGAGTATATAGTTCATGGTTAATAGCTTTTGTGTCCCGGCTTGGTGGGTTTTTATCCAAGTCGGGGCATGGCATCCTAAGAGTTCCGCTTTGGGAAGGGAGCCAGCTTAAGTACTAGCCATCTCTGCTTAGGGGGTCGCCTAGTAGAGTTTCTCATAGACGGTTATGTCATGGGACGGGGAATGGAATAGCTGTTGTCGCTAGGTCTGATCAGTCTAGGACTAGGATGTTTTCCTACCTTGTGGTATAGCCTCGCGTTACAATCGACTATGGACGGTACTAAGAACTTATGCCTGTTTGTAGAAGTATAAGTCTTTCATGTATGTATGATTCTATGAGTTCTAGAAGGTGAGATGCAAGCCGGCTAGGATTGATAGCGTTTGGATTAACGGTTGTTAACTGATTCACATGATTACGTGTTGATTAGGGTTTGAGTGTATCAGGGCCATGTTACATGGTAACCGCTGCGCCAGCATACCAGCTTCCCTACCTCGAGTATATTTTATTATCAGATTCACATGATAGCTTTCATATGATAGGTTATATGTTAGTTAACTGTTTCATAACATGAAAAGCAGATCATATATGTTAAGGTTTTGTATTTTATATATACATTGCTTTTATGTTTTCATGTTTCATTAAACTCGACATTTCGTGGCTGGGAGAACTCGGAGTTACTCCCCACTGACTGTGGCTTCCGGGTTTATATTTAATGCGGTTGGCAGGTTTGTGATGGATACATTGGGTACATTGACGAGCTAGCGAGCGAAGTATTTACCTTGGACCTATATTC
>JAIUZE010006849.1:0-111563 GCA_022085475.1 Heliosperma pusillum
TATATATATATATATATAGAGAGAGAGAGAGAGAGAGAAAGGTTCAAATGAGTCCCTTATATCTTTTGAGTTCATAAGTCCTCCTATGAGCCTTTAGATCTTTAGATATGGATGGTTGAAATTAAAAGCAAAAAGTAACCAATACACTAATCCATTCCTTATCCACTAATTAATTGTCTTTATCTCTCTAGCTTAAAGTTGATGACATTTTAGCATTTTTAGGGTGATATTTTTGTTTTCAAGTATAAATTTTGTTTTTCTACGAGTGTACAGTTTTACAAGTGTAACTTTTATCTTTTACGAGTGTAACTTTAATTAAAAAAAGTGTAACTTTATACTAAAAAGTGATTTTACGCCAAGTTTTTGACATTTTACGTATTTTTAGAGTGTAACTTTAGCCTTTACAAGTGTAACTTTAATCTAAAATAGTGCAACTTTATACTAAAAACTAATTTTATGACAAACTTTTGACATTTTACGTATTTTTAGAGTGTAACTTTAGCCTTATACAAGTGTAACTTTAATCCAAAATAGTCTAACTTTATACTAAAAAGTGATTTTAAGACAAATTTTTAACATTTTACGTATTTTTAGAGTGTAACTTTAGCCCTTTACAAGTGTAACTTTAATCCAAAATAATGTAACTCTATACTAAAAATTGATTTTATGACAAGTTTTTGACAGTTTACGTATTTTCATAGTGTAACTTTAGCCTTTTACAAGTGTAACTTTAATCCAAAATACTGTAACTTTATACTAAAAATTGATTTTAAGACAAGTTTTTTACATTTTACGTATGTTTAGTATGTAACTTTAACCTTTTACAAGCATATCTTTAATCCAAATATAGTGTGACTTTATTATTTTTTGATTTTTTGTAATTGTTAGATAAGTTTATGACATTTTAATCTTTTTTAAGGGTAACTTTAACCTTTTGCAATTGTAACTTTAGTCATTAATAGTCTAAATTTAGTCTATTGAAAATGTAACTTTAGTCCATTAACAGTGTAACCTTCGTTTTTTAAGGGTGTAACTTCGTCCACCAACAATCTCCATCGCCTCAACAATAACACCAAATAAAACAAAAATAACAAACATAACTATTTTTGTCATTAAAATAACGACTCTGAATACGATTATTTTTTCAAAAATCCACTTCTTATTTAGTAGATCTAAGATTAAAATAAACTAATAAGAAAAAAAAAAAGTAGATCAAAAAAATGTGCTTATTGATTTTTGAAATTAATAATAATTTTTAGTAGATCTAAAAGAAGAGGAAAAAGAAGAAACAAAAGGAAGACTAAATCTGAAAATATAATACCCAACACCCACCTCACACACCCAACACTCATCACCCAGCCACCCACATGACCACCATTACCCACCAACAAACCCATGTCCCCCCACCACGACACCCACAAAACACCACGACACACCAAACACCAAAAAAAGGAAGTCGGCAGCAGAGGAGGCGCCGAGGAGGAGGTGGCAGAGGAGGCGGTGAGGAGACATAGATCTAGTTTTTTTTAGATCTAGTTTTTTTGTTGTGGTGGAGCATGTGGTTGGGTGGTGGTGTGGCCGGGGCTGTGATGTCGGCGGAGAGGAGGAGAGGAGGAGGTAGGCCGACGGTTGACAGGCGACAGGAAGGAAGACTGGAGGAGGAAGAGGAGGGTGGTGCTATGTCGTGGTGGTAGAGCGTGGATGGAGGGAGTGGTAGAGGGAAGGCGGTAAAGGAGGAGGAGAACGACGGTGAGAGAGGAGGAGGGCGGCGGGATGGCGACATAGGAGGAGGAGAGCGATGGTGGGAGAGGAGCAGTGCGGCGGTGGGAGAGGAGCAGTGCGGCGGCGGTGGTTTTTTTTTGGTGGGGACTATGAGTGGTGGTGGTATGTCGTGAGTGGTGGTAGTGGTGTTGTGGGGATGGTGGTTGTTATTGGTGGTTAAGAGAGTTTTTTTGGTAGATCTAGTATTTTTTGTAGTAGATCTAGTTTTTTTTTTTAATTTTTTTTTTTGGTTTTTTTGGTGGCCGACGGTGGAAGGTGGTGGCCGACGGTGGAGGCTGTGGAGAGGAAGAGAGAAAGTGAGGGAGGGGATTTTAAGAGAAGAGGGGAATAGATTTTAGAGAGAAGGAGGAGTGAATTTTAGAGGGAAGGAGGAGTGAATGAATTGTGAGAGAAGTGAGTTAGAGTGAAGTAGGTATTAGTGATTTAGTGGTTTAATTAGTGAGGATGTGAGAGAATGTGGGTTAAACACATATTTAATGACCATTTTTGTGTTTTCATCTCAATCATTCATCTCCAAGATCCAAGGGCCTTTAAGAGGACTCATGGACTCAAGGTTTTGGGGTGAACTCATTTGATCTCATTACTATATATATATATATATATATATATATATCTATATATCTATATATATATATATATATATATATATCTATATATATGGTCAGGATCCGGTGAGAACCACTAACATAATGAGAATCGTGAGAACTCTCATTAAATCTCCACCAAATCTTGTTTCGAAAGTTTTGATGGATCATTTACAATTAGTTTAGTTTATTCAATCAAAATATTTGCAATTAGTAAACAAATTTTATTGATTATATTAAAAAAATATGTACTTTATGTACATAAATTCAATTAGATAAACTAAAACTACTCTAAATGCAAGAAAACGAGCACTAAGTGTATGAAAATTGTTACATGCATGAAAATAATTACTAGGTGCTTGAAAATAACTAGCTCTAGATGCATGAAAATGAGTACTAGGTGCATGAAATTGTTAGATACATGAAATTGACTACTAGGTGCATTAAAAAGAGTAAAATCTATTTCGACTCGATTTCCGTCAGTAGCTTATAAATTTTCGGCCAATAAATATGTTATCTAGCCATAAAATTCTACGCCGAATCCAAATCTATCGTTAGTTTTTAAAAATAAATTTTGTAAGGCGGAGTTCTCACGGTTCTCATTATCTTAGTGGTTCTCATCGGATCCCAATTCTATATATATATATATATAGGTTCAAATGAGTCCCCTTAGTATATTTGAGTCCTTGAGTCCTCATCCAAGCCCTTGGATTAGGAGGATGAATGACTAGGATTAAATAAAATGAAAGGCTAGAATTGTGAGACACACACAATCCAATCCCTTCAAACCCTAATACAAAACCCTCCACTCACTACGTTTCTCTCATTTTCACATATCCCAGTCTCTCTACATCTCTTATCTCTCATCAATCCTCTCTAAAAATAAAAACAAAAAAAGTACTCCCTTACCTACCTCCACCAGCCACCACCCCCAATCCTCCACCACTTCCTTCTGCCACCCACCCACCCACATCCACTGACCATCAGCACCTGCCACCACCCCCCGCACCGACGACCCCCAACCTACCACCGCCGCCACCCCCACCGTCGAACCCCCATCCCCCCTGCACCGGCGACCCCTCACCCCCCCAAATCCCCCTACCGCCTTTATCAGTCCTCCTTAACAGAATTTAGTCTGCGCCGTCTCGCCTCTTCCCATTCCGTCCTCCACTCTTCCAATCACCACCAACAACTTTCAATTTTTCTCAATTTTTTTCAGATCTCAAATATTTGGACCTCTCTATGAATTCGAATCTCAATAAGAATGCTTATTGGTGTTGGTTGGTGGGGGAAGCGCTTGGGGATGGAGGTCGGAGGGGTAGGGGTGCGTGGGGGTTGACGGCCTCCTACTGCCGCCTCCTTTCCTCTTCTTCTCTTTATTTTTTTTTTTTCAGATTTGTACCCCATCACATTTTTAGTCTCATTTTTTAAATCTTGTTTTAGATATGGAAAAAAGGGGAAAAAACAACCATCAACATTTTAGACTTGTTAAAAAGGTTAGTAAAAATTCACCACCACCATTTTAGATCTCGTTATTTATTTTGCAGATTTCTTATGTTATTTATTTTTATTTTAGATCTCATTTTTTTATATATGTTTTTTTTTCCAGATCTATTTTATTTTTATTTTCCAGATTCACTATTTTTTTTATAAAAAAAATCTAGTTTTTTCTCTACAAATTCTGCTTTTCTATTTTTTTTTATTTTAGATCTCATTTTTTATTTTTTAGTTCTCTTTTTTTTTTTTAGTTGGTGGTGGGTGAATTTTTTTTTCCAGATAGTTACACCATTATGTACTAAAGTTTCACAATAATGGACTAAAGTTACACCATTAAAGAGTTTTATAACTAAAGTTACATAGGTAAGGACTGAAGTTACGCTATTAATAACTAAAGTTACACTATAAGAGAATAAAGTCACCTAAACATGTCTTAAAAAATTGAAATTAATATATTAAATCACATTTTAGTATAAAGTTACAGTATAAATGACTAAAGTTACATGAATAATAAATGAAGGTTCACTAATAAAGGTTAAAGTTACACTTATAAAAATGCTAAAATTAAATCATATTTTGTTAAAGTTACACAAATAATGGTTGAAGTTACATGACTAAAGTAAGCCTCATAAAAAGGCAAAATCACATAAACTTGTCTTAAAGTTACATAAATTCGAATTTATATAGTCCAAATCACATTTTTGTTCAAAGTTACACCAAAAAAAGGTTGAAGTTACACTCGTAATGACTGAAGTTAGCCTCATAAAAAAGGCAAAAATCACATAAACTTGTCTTAAAGTTATATAAGTTCAAATTTATATAGTTGAAATCACATTTTAGTTTGGAGTTACACAAATAATGGTTGAAATTACACTCTTAATGACTAAAGTTAGCCTCATAAAAAGGCAAAAATCGCATAAACTTGTCTTAAAGTTACATAAATTCAAATTTATATAGTTGAAATCACATTTTGCTTTAAATTTACACAAAAAATGGTTGACGTTACACTCGTAATGACTAAAATTATACTCATAAAAGGCTAAAATCACATAAACTTGTTTTAAAGTTACATAAATTCAAATTTATATAGTTAAAATCACATTTTAGTTTGAAGTTACAAAAATAATGATTGAAGTTACATTTGTAATGTAGGTGGAAGTCATTAAAACCCACTCATTTTATTCTAATCTTGTCCCTTCATTTTGTTCTAATCTTGTCCATACATTTTTCTTTTAATCTTAACCCTTCATCTTGTTCTAATCTCATCCATCCATCTCCCTCATCCAATGGCTAGGATGAGGACTCATGGACTCAAAAAAGATGGTTAACTCATTCCAGTTCCTTTTACTTTGTGGAACTTATCAAACCACGCATCCCATTTACTTTGTGGAGTCTCTTTCCAGTTCAAGTAAAGAACATCGTAGTTGTTTTTGAAAGAGCGGCTAACTCTTCGGACCACTTGGCTATCGTCAAACCTAAATCAATATTTATATTAGAAAATGATATGCAACATGTTTTAAGTTAAATTTATAGAATAGAGATTATAAATAAGAAATTGTATCATAATATTCCCGGCTCTATATCAATTGATTTTTCTTTTGTTGTCGTAGGAATTGGAGTTTGCTTGTCATCTCCATATCATTGTTGTTCTCTTCGTCGCTCATCTCCCCTTCTTCTATCACCGGGTCCCTAAATATTATTCCTTACTCTCGTCCTCGTCTTCGTCCCCGTCCTTGTCCTTGTCCTCGTCCCCGTCTACGTTCACCTGACATCTTAAAGAAAACTAAATATAGACAATTTGATGTTAGCAATAAGCTTTCTAAATGATTTAGTTAAATAACCTAACACTTTGATAATTGATGATACTTAATACGGAGTACATAACTAATTAAATTGTACTTATTACATAACATACTATGTAATGCAATAAACATGTCTTAACCCATCATAGAAAAAAATATACAAACCAACAATCTACTTATTATTACACAACTAGTCTTCTTACTTATCTTCATCTTCATCTTCATCTTCATCTTCTTCGTCGTCATCCTCCTCCTCCTCCTCCTCCTCCTTCTCCTCATCCTCATCCTTCTTCTCCTCCTCATCTTCATCTTCATCTTCATCATTTATAAAATCAACTTCATATAAGTCATTGTTTCCTCTTCCAAATATATGAACCTTCACAACATTGTGTTGATTGTTCATATGTGATAATCACATTTATCGTTTGAGTTTCTAAAACTCATTATTGTGCTTTGTTATATCCAAATAGGTTGTAGTGACAACTTTCAACCCTATTAAAGTGAACTGGATTAACATAGCCTTGACCCCTAGTTGCTTACATGAGGTGATGTCTCAATGTGACTGGAGTGTGATGCGATTGATGGCAAGTTCAAGTGTCATAGAGTCATTTGAGATGACTAGTCGATCACATAGGCAGACTGTATGGGACACTCTGTCGGGCAGTGACCGCTTATAGAGTTCTAGCAATTCATAAAGCCTGGTCGTGGCGAGAGCTACTATAGTATTCTTTTTGAGTCAATTCTTTAGAATGAGACTATTCACCCGAGTCGACATAGTTTCTGATTGACTTTGATTTTTGCCCCAAGCCATTCAGTAAAAAGGGGTGAATGGGCAATTATTGGGTCATGAAGGACTGTGAGTGTACGGAGGGAATAGTGTGATATGAATTGTCCAACCCCTTGTCAGGGTTAACAAATATCTCAAGGTCACTCGAGGAGTAGTAAGTTGGAAAAGCGTGGCCACGCTCGGAAGGTATCTACGGTAGACAATTCCGGTCAGACAGTTACTCTCCAGATCGAGGAATTTATCGTTTGAGTTTCTAAAACTCATTATTGTGCTTTGTTATATCCAAATAGGTTGTAGTGACAACTTTCAACCCTATTAAAGTGAACTGGATTAACATAGCCTTGACCCCTAGTTGCTTACATGAGGTGATGTCTCAATGTGACTGGAGTGTGATGCGATTGATGGCAAGTTCAAGTGTCATAGAGTCATTTGAGATGACTAGTCGATCACATAGGCAGACTGTATGGGACACTCTGTCGGGCAGTGACCGCTTATAGAGTTCTAGCAATTCATAAAGCCTGGTCGTGGCGAGAGCTACTATAGTATTCTTTTTGAGTCAATTCTTTAGAATGAGACTATTCACCCGAGTCGACATAGTTTCTGATTGACTTTGATTTTTGCCCCAAGCCATTCAGTAAAAAGGGGTGAATGGGCAATTATTGGGTCATGAAGGACTGTGAGTGTACGGAGGGAATAGTGTGATATGAATTGTCCAACCCCTTGTCAGGGTTAACAAATATCTCAAGGTCACTCGAGGAGTAGTAAGTTGGAAAAGCGTGGCCACGCTCGGAAGGTATCTACGGTAGACAATTCCGGTCAGACAGTTACTCTCCAGATCGAGGAAACCACTCTAGATATGATCACGTGCAAGTACGACCTGCAAGACACCTTGCATTGAGTGGGAGATTATAATAGGACAAGAGAATTGGTGACGCACACTTGTTTCGAACAAGTGGGAGATTGTTGGAGTAAGTGTCCTCAACAATAGTGCGATCACTTAATAAAATCTCATTAATAAGAGTACAAAGGGATGATTAACATTATAGTCAACTGATCCACATCAATCGGTAACGATTGACTTACTAGAGTTTGACGTTACTGTCGTATGACGGTGGTGTTCAGTTGATCCCTTGAGGTCACACCGAAAGGACGATTCCCTAATCAAGAATATTAATTAATTGTATAACGATACAAATTAATTAATCCCTTAAACAGAAAAAGTTTACAAGTGAGAAATATATCTTATTGTAATATGATTAAATAAGATTTAATAAATATAATTGTTATATTAGAATGCTTAATGTTTATGAAACATTTGAGATAAGCATGATTGGTTGATCATAATTACAATTAGTTGTACATCATATCAAACAAATATGAGATGACCCATTTTATATATATGTGATCATAAATTATTACTTAAAATGTTAAGTTTAATTTATTTGACATGAAATTGTATTTAAATTAGTTAAATACATATTTATATTATAAGATAATATGTCACATGTCACATGTCACATGTGTTACAAATGACAAAATCACAAAATGTAAAATGGAGTCCATATTACACATAAAACCGGTTGTGCCTTTGTAGGGTAGGGTTAGGTTTTAATTTTGTTCTAATCAAGACTAAGCATCATGATTAGTAGCATAAAACCTATAACCACCCTAATGCATTGATTAGTTAAAAAGTAATGAGCATGCTCATTACTCCCTATGCTTGGCCGGATTTGGTGTGCTTAAAAGGAGATCATTTTCTCCTCTTATCATAACTTAATCTCATATTATTCATAATACTTCTCACTAGAAAATAAGATAAGTTAAGAAACTTAAGAAGTTTTATATAACTTATTCTAAGAGTTTAAACTCGGATTGTCTAAGGTAGAAATCTAGAGTTTCTTGACTTGGTTCTAAGGGTACTTGTTAGTTGTTCTAGTATAACAATATACAAGTGATTAAGGATATTCTAGGTGAATCACCTAGGAGAGTTTCTATACTTGGAACTAGGAAGTTCATCTATATATCCTTAAGCTCAAGAACAAGTACAAGAAGGTGTCTTGTACTTGTGCCCATACACGAATAATACTCAATGTGAGGAATACTTTTCTTTCTCTATTTTCAATTTAAATTGTTAGCATGTAACTAGATCTTGTAACTAATTAAAGAGTTAATTTGTATTACTTAAGAAATGTCTTAAGTGTAGGTATATGAACCTAACACACCAACCTCCCACAACTCTTTCAACCCTTCGATAAGAGGTTGTAAGTAGACATCTATGTGACTTTTTGGATTATCCGGCCCAGGAACAATCAATGAAAGAGACATAAACGTTTTCTTCATGCACAACCATGGTGGTAGATTGTAAGGAGTGAGAATTACCGGCCAACATGAATATTTTTTTCCAAACTGGCCGTATGGTGTAAAACCATCTATGCACAATCCAAGTCTAACATTTCGAGGCTCACTAGCAAATTCCGGTAACATTTTGTCCAAATGCTTCAAAGCCTCACTATCGCTTGGGTGGGCAAATGTCCCTTGTACACGAGGGTTTTGTTCATGCCATCTCATTCCCTCCGCAATATTTCTAGTAGCATAAAGCCGTTGTAATCTTGGCTCTATAGGAAGGTAGAATAAGACTTGTTGAGGTATTTTTTTCCCACTAGATGGTGCTGGCTTGTACCTATCTTTGCCACAGTTCTTACATTTATCAAGTGATGCATCTTCTTTCCAAAAGATCATAGAAACGTCTTTACAACAATGAATCTTTTGATAGGGTAATTGAAGAGCTTTGAGCATTTTTTTTGGTGTTATAATAGGTGCGGGTCATCACATTTTCCTGAGGTATAACATGCTCTATCAAGGAAGCAATCTTATCTACACATTTGTGCGATAAGTTGTGCTCACATTTTATGTTAACAACCCTTGCAGCTGCTTGTAACACCGGCACATCGCTCCCCTCATATAAAGGTGTCTCCGCCGCATCTAACATATAAAAAAAACTCTTCAATTGAGGGTGTGGAGTTTCTTCTTCACCGATAGAGGGTTCCTCCATATGTTCTAAAGCCGTGTCACCTAAGGCATCTATTACCATCTCTCGATATGGTCCGCTTATGGAAGCTTGAGTGTTTGGTATATATTTTGGTATTTTAAAGGAGAAAGGCTCACCATGACAGACTCATTCATAATAATTTCCAGGGAAACCTCTACTAATAAGGTGTTCTTGTACCACAAATTCACTCAAGTATTTCAAATTTTTGCACTTTACACATGGACATCTAAGTAGTTGTGAATTCCTAAATTCATCTTTAGTTTTAACATATTCAAGAAAACTATTAACCCCACATACAAACTCATACTTAACCATCTTCCTATCATCCACTATTTCATACATTCATTCTCGTTCAACCCTCTTCATTATAAATCTATATAAATACATAAATACAACATAATTAGGCAATCTAACAACTAATTGAGACAATCTACCTTCTTACTAATTAGGCAATCTAACTACTAATTCTCACTACCAATTTATCAACAACTAATCAAATTATACTACCAACATAAAATTTCTAACTACCAATTTTAACCAACTATTTAACAACAAATCGAAATAAAATAGCAAATTTACTACCTAATTCCAACATATATTACATTCTAATCCAACATATAATTAGGCAAACTAACTACTTGAACATACTAACAAAGTAACAAATATATTTACCACCCAAATATACACATACATCATATACCCATCTTCAACATCTAATCAAATTAAAAAAAACCCCAATTTCACTACCCTTAACCCTAACTAAAACAATTCTAAAATTACATTCAATTAACAACAACTAATCAATCCTAACATAAAATTATGTGTAAAATACAAATATAAACACTATTAAAACAACTAAAAACACAAAAATTAAGAATAAATCATACCTTAATCAAATTACTAGAGGAAGAGGAGGGTCGTCGGAGGTTGTTGTCGACAATAGAAAGGCAGCAGGAGTTAGGGGAGGGTCGTTAGAGGTGGGGGAGGCGGCGGCCGGAGGTAGTGGGGAAGTAGTGTCGTCGGGTTTGGGGATAATAGAGTGAGAGTGTGTTGTGTTTGGTAAATAGAAATAATGAGTTTGGTCGTCTTATTTTTTTTTTTTAATATCTGGGTCGGTACCGACCGATTGAAAAAAAGGTCGGTAATGACGGGATAATCGGTCGGTAAATTTCAAATTACTGACCGACTTGTAACTATTACCGACCGACTTAATTTCGGTCGGTAATTTACCGACTGATATACAATTACCGACCGACTGCGGTCGCTAAAATAATTTACCAACCGTTTAAAAACTCAGTCGGAAATTGTGGTCGGTACAAGAGTTGATTCTTGTAGTAAGCATGCCCATCAATATACTTTTAATACGACAATTTATTTGATGTATCCAATTGACTCTTGGCATGATAAACACTTTCTTTAATCAATATAGACTAAGCTGAAAATTTTAAAAGTAGCACCTGATTCACCACCTCCCCCTTGTTAGATACTTGGAAGCCAAACCCTTCACCCTCCTTGGTTAGGACTAATGATATGAGGGAGCACCATAGATACTCTATCACAAATGAATTTAGGCGAGCTATTATTGCCATGAGATTTCTAGTGTTAAAGATGTCATGAATCATGTTTATTTAAAAGGATTTATATTCAACTTTCAATAATTTGTTTAATTAATTATGTACTAATGTCGATCCCGCGCAAATACGCGGATTTCTTAGATACAAATATTAGAGAATTTGTTTCATTTTGAAATTGGCGGAGAATTTGCTCTGTTCATGAAAGTTAAACAATAGTTTATGAACAATTTGTGCACATAATTATCATTGATACTTATGGTATATAATTAATTATGAGGTAAATATTGTATATGACTAAATATAGACAGTAAGATCAATTAATTAGAAGACAAACATTTTATAGTAGAGTATCACTTAGACGGGAAAATTAAGCAGGGAAATTTGGAGATATGTTAAATCTTTTAGTAAATAGGGGATTGCCAATTTGATATGTACAACCACGAATAATCCGTGATGGTAACACATCTTTTTATTTGAGAATGTCGTGTAACTCTTGAATAAATGGGTTGTTACAACTAATATCAGATATACTGAAAGTAATAATAGTAGTAAATGTGTAATAACATAATTTGATTTGACATATTTTATGTTAATTAATCGTTTAAAGAAGTGTTCTACAATATATACTTGCTTCATTCCGGTCAATTAATTATTGTTATCTATTTTCGTTTTAGGTGTATCAATCAACTGTTTATCGATTTCTATATTTAGTAAGTTGTCGACAAGTGGGCAAGTGGATGCTTGGATAGACAAGTGGACATGTGATAAAGCTACTTATTTTATGATTATTTTTCATCCCTTTTCTTATTTCCTTGGTGTTCGCGTGTAAAAAAACAATATAATAACAGATGACCGGGACGGTGGAAGTATGAGATAATAAGTCGGAGGAAGTAAGAGAAATTAAAAGTTTAATACATGCAGCCTCGACTGAGCCGGACACCAAAATTAAGCTCGTAAGATATATGATTAGATCAAAACATTTATCTTTAGTGGTACTAGCAATGAGTTCATTATATTGATTTTGTTAATCAATTAACCTCTTATTCTAATATTAAAAAATGTTATATTACTGAAAGATAGTCTATTCATTCCATTTATATTGTCCTACGTTTACGTTTTGGAAGACTTTAAGAAGAAAAAGGGTAAATTACAACCATATCACTTGAATTTAAGATAATGAGAACAATGTTATTTTGATGGAGGGAGTGATACTAAGTAAATTATTAAGGGCAATATTAGCAGTTTACTCATTTATTTATCATACTAAATTTATGAAGATGACAATAAATTTGGAATGAAATTTGGAGAAAAATAGAATTATAAAAGTGAAATGCAGGAATTATTATCTCATATTCTAATCCAAGGTAGGGTGTCTTAAATCTATTTCCCAAAACTGGAAATTTCTATACATTCTTAGCTTGCAAAACCGTGTGACAAATTAAAAACAAATTCTAATAAGATTAATCAGTTTACACGAACAAATAAAACATGGATCATCCACCAAATTAGGAAAATAAAAATATAAAAGGAAATAAACACAGCCAAGGTATAACTGCCAATTTGCCAAACTACAAGTGCAAGCTACGCCAAGTTTTTTTTATTATTTAAAAAAAAGAAAAAAAGAAAAAAAAAACTCTTGTTTCTTTCATCTCAACTACTTACATACAATGTCCCACCAACTTCGACAGTTAACATCAAATAACAAGAGAATAAGTGTAGTTACTGAAAGCTCCTTTTCATCTTCACAAAGATCATTAAAACTTCAATCTCAAGGAGTTAATCTACAACTACATAATCAACCCTCAACTATTACACCAACACCACCAGCAACACCAAAAACAACAGTTGATCCCTTGTCATTTCGCCAATCTCGTCGCCTCGTGGACGTCTATTGCACCTGTTTCGGAACTTGGCCTAAGAAATTTTGCATCAACAAGAACAAGCAAATTCCATTTCAATCTACCTCCGTCATGGCAACCAAAACGACTAATGACCAACTTAGACGTCCGCTCGACATGGTATTTTATTTATTTATTTCATTTTTGAATGTTTTTCGGTTTTTATTAGGTCTCCGTTTAGACGGTTCAATAAGTATAAATTTGTATAGTTTTAATTACATATGAGTATATGACTGTTGTGGTGTAACTTTTATATTAGAATTATGATTGTTTCATATATGTTGTGTTTATTTCGTACATTATTATTTCGTAGTATATTTATGATGTAACCTTTGTGTTATTATGCGGGTATATATGTAGGGAAAGAAGAATAATGGTGGTCAACAAAGGAGAGAAGAGTTGCAAAGAGAGGTATTTTCTAAATCATGTAGTCATAAATTATACGGAATACATAATCTTTTTCTTTGTTTGAATGATTTCAATTTTGGTTTAACAGAACTTGTGAAAGCATTAATAAATAATATGGTGCTTATCTTCGCGTACATTGTTATTCACCATTTTTTCTTAAATCAAGCATTTTTTTTAAAATGGACAATATATGTAATGTGAAAGCATTAATAAATAGTTATGATAAGCTAATTTATAAAAATTATATAGTCCTTATCATCTCGTATTGTACATGTTATTATGAACATGGTGCATCATACTACGACACTTTAGGCAGATGATACCCGACTCTCCGTACAATTAAACGTTACGGTATATCAATAAATTGACATTTAATTGGATGGCGTGCACTAAAATATACTCCCTCCGTCCCGGTCAATGTTGTCCTGTGCTGATTGGACATTAATCATAAAAGAAGAGAATTCTTAAAATAATTTCCAATGTATAACACAAAATATACTCATGAGAGATCTTGTTTGATTCGTCTTAATGAGCACGTTAAGATTATCAAAATTTTATAATTTTCACACTTATATAGTAAAAGATATTTTCGAAATAAAATGCGCATTGACAAACAAATAAAAGGCAAAAAACAACAATTGACTGGGACATGGAGTATAGCCAGATAGTGGGATACACTAAATGTATATTTAACATTAATACAAGTTCGATTCTTACTATAAAATTTAATCATTTTTCAACATTATTATATGCAAAATCTACAACGATAATTTTCCTTTTGATCTATATTGATAGTTTTCTATATAAATACATAATCAACTTGCACGTCAAACAAACTCAAATATTTTTGAACACCTTTTATATAAATTAAGTTTGGTGTCCGGCTCCGCACATGCTATCTCTATTTACCATTTAAATTTTATTTTCTATGTAATAAAATTATACTGTAATAAACTTGCATAACTCATACATTTATCATTTATAATATATTTTTATATGACATATCTTAAAGTTATTGTTACTTTGACTACTCACGCATGTAATACTAAGAATTTCACTTGGTTGCTGTTACTAAGACTTTCACTACACCTGCGTTTATTATTGTTACTTTTATTAATTGTATTAGAATTATATTTATATTTATATATATATATATTAATTATTTGATTAGATTGAAATTGTGTCCATTGTAATAATATAAATTATATTCCGCAGCTACTACTATTATAATAATATAAATTATATTGGCATCACATGATGTCATAATTTTAATTGAGGAAAGTCATGTAATTCTGTTTTCATAATATTTATCCTTTCCAAGTTATGTTTGTACTTTTAGATTTTAGTTGTTTTTTCTAAATTAATTATTAGCCTGATACTATTATCAAATTTTTTATATCTAAAACTATATAGTATAATGAAATAGCATAAATTTATGTCATTCCATTACTTGTCACTTGATTTCCAAATTCTAATATAGCATAGATAGATAGAAAGAAGGGTTTATGAAAAGAATGGACACGATCAATTTAATAGGATCGGGATTTTATTTTAGATCAACGGAGTGGGAGGAATAAATTGGTAGAATCATAGTGTTTGATCTTCAAACCTTACTGAATTTAAACTTTTTATTTGGTCAAAACATGTATTTAAAACATTTACGTACTTCATATTATTTATAAATAATATTTATCCACAAAATATTGACTTATAATTTCAGTAACATTATATTAGCGTGTTTTCACAACTTACACGTAATTTGGTTTTTTAATGCCATTATATAAAAATGTATATATATTTCTTTTGGTATAAACGGATCTTGTGATCGTAAGATTGTATAATAAGCATAACTAGATTAAAATAAATAGGATCGTAAGATTTTATAACTAAAAATAAAATCGAAAGATTAGAATCGGTCAAGATTTTTTGTATTATAAAATTGTAGGACGAATCGAGATTATGATAATCATGGGGATAAAATTAATTTGGTTGAGGGAGTGGTAATTACTAATTAATAGAGTAAAGACAATATTGATAGTTCATTGATTAACCATACTAAATTTGAAAAGTGACAATTAGTTAGGAATAACTTTTGAGGAAAGAGTACAACCATATTAGAGGCTTAATCCCAAAATGATTTGGGCTCGGTTGATATGAATCATTTTTTAGAACAATAATCTCTAGGTAATCATAAACGTCCAAAAGCGAAAATATAGATAAAAGAAAAAGTGAAAAACAAATGTAGAGTGAAACAAAATATAAAAGTCAATTTAAATTTATAGCTAGGTTTAAAAATCAAAGTTTGGATTTCCTTATAAGAACTTATAATTTAAATATAAAATTACAGTTTAATATAAAACACTGTTTTGAAAACCGACGTATAACTTAATGTTACTGAAAATCTTAAGAGTAAACCAAGTATTATTATAAGAAAGTTTTAGTTAAGGCATTTAATAAATTTGAAAAGAACATGGGTTTTTTTATGATATACCCCTGTGTTTTTTCAGATTCTACGATATACCTTCAGTTTTTCAAAATCACATAATACACCCTTAAACTTAATAAATTGTTTTACAAATACCCTAAATGCTAAAATTTTACAATTCTAACTATTATTTTTTGGCGATTTTAGTTTATTATTTGTTAAATAATACATGTAACCATCAACAAAACCCTTATTTATTTACTCATCAACATACAATTTTTTGTGACAATATGTAAATATTGAAAAACTCAAATTTCGATACTTGGGATATCTTAGAAACTAATATGGAAGTTTAGGGGTACATCAGATATTTCTTAAAAATCGAGGGTATATGTTCGAGAAAATACAAGGGTACACGAGTATTATGGGCATACATAAACTTCGTGACATTACACTACTTACGAATAGATACATAAACTTGGTGGCATTACAAATATAGTTGGTGGCATTATGAGTTGCCTTAATACCGTAGCTAAGTATCTAAGGCTTCCAAATAGTATTCAAACAGAACATTGTATATATGCTGATTTGCTTGTGTATTACTGGTAAGAAATTAATTAAATAATTAATGACAGGTATCTGTGCTGGAAACAATGCTTAGCCATGAAGAGAAGATACGTGAAATAATCCAACAAGCGTATAATCGAAAACCTGGAATGGAATTTACTCTCCCTAATCATCTTCCTCCTAAGGTACCACGCACTCACTCCACATAATACAATCTTTGTTTCTTTTCTATTGAAACGCTAACACTTTCTAAATTCACCTTGACATATTTTTGTAAGGGCCGGATAGAGAACTTTGGGAAATTGATGGTTTACTAACTAGTATCATCTGGTGACGTTATCTCATTTTCTTTCACTTTCACTAAGTACTGTCGACTCATTATGTGTTATCACTATCTAATTTCACTAACTTAAACTTATAAATTCAATTTTAACCAATTAGTTAATCCTGATTCTCAAATTAGCCTGACGTTTTATTGTGATATTTTAAAAAACAAATTGCGCTTGCAAATTTTTAATAATCAACGTAATAATGACATAAACAACGTAATAATGACATAATCAACGTATAAATTGACTCATTATGTATGCACGTTTATAATTAGAGGCGGAGGGAAGGTGATTTGGAGCAGCCTCTAATTTTGTGGGAAATCCAAAATTGTCTAAATAAGTTGAATAATACTTCCTCCGTCCCAATCATTTGTTTGTCTTTGATTAAAATACCTTTCAGAAAGAATAAAAAAGGTAAACAAATGATTGAGACAGAGGGAGTATAAAAAATCAAAGAATATATATGTTTTTTTTTCAATTTGGGACGCATTGCCAATCGCGAACTTCACTGTGCCAATTTATTCCAAAAGAAAAAGTCATTTTGTGACGGATTGACCGCTACTCCGCTAGACATACAGTTTGTGGCAATAACCCGTCATAACAACGGGCCAACTCAAAATTAATAAAAGGTTCGCGACAGATAACGAGAGATTGTTCGTTGCAAGATATATCTATTGCTAGTGATCGATTTGAGTTTCCGTCTCAAACTTATTTGTGCAACAAAAATTGTTTCTATCGCAAGCGGTCCGTCGCAAAATCTCATTGTTTTTAGTGAAAGTTAGTTCTTTTGTTCTTGGCAATTAGCCAATTTTTAGACAAATTTTAGGTACACCCCATGTAACATACTCTATCATTGTACAACAAAAATTAAAGGGTTTTTCTACATGGTACTCCTGTATTTTTTCGAAATCTACATGATACCCCTCCTTTTTTCGAAATCTACATGATACCCCTAAACTTAATGAAAACATCTCAAAATACCCAAAATGCAATAATCGGCCTCTTTTAAGCATTTATATTATGCACTTTTTCTTGATCTTTTGACAATAATTTGGCATGTCATTAACATAAATATCGTTTAATTAATCATAAACATTTTTTCGTTGTAAAATTTAGGTGTTTTAAGACTTGATTTTTAATAGTTTGATATTTTATGTACTATTTACTAAGTTTAAGGGTACCAGGTAGATTTCGAAAAAATAAAGGGTATCATGTAAAATTCGAAAAAACACAGGAGTACCACGTAGAAAAACCCAAAACAAAAATTTCAACCGGCTTTCCTATAAGACCATCCCCAAGCAAGGTCATGAGGGAGGTCATGACCTTGTTGGGTGATCTTAATCCATGATTAAGCTCCATATTAGCGTGACTTATTTGCAAAAGAGGTCAATTGGTGACCTCTTCTTCACTTTCTTGACCCATTTGGTGACCTCATAGGTGGCAACTTCTGATTGCTTGGACACAAATAAAGAGGCTAAGAAAAAAAAAACGGAAAATAAAAAATCGTAGATCATCTCCTTTCATCTCCTATTTAGCCTGCCTCCATCGCCTACCTCACCATCATCGACCATCATGCACCATCACAACCGTCCTTGAGGTAACTAATTTAGTTTACATTTTGGATTTCAAAACAATTAATCATCTCTTTTTAATTGAAATATTTTGTATCAGAAAAAATCCTCTAATTTGGTTTGCAATACAAATTAATGGTGCTTATGCAACCCTTTTTTCTTATATTTACATGAAAGTTGAAATCTCTCACTTTAATCTTTCTTTCAGCTTGTTGTATAAGATTTTGTTATTCTTATGGATGATGGATAATGGTCCATGTAAATAATTGTGAGACTAGAAAATTAAAACTTTTGTAAAATATGTGAAATTGAGTTCATTTTGTAAACAATTTTAAAATAAAACCGTTTTTTGTATACTCATATTTAAAAATATTTTGATTAAGTATATAATTATCATTTTGTTTCTTAACAATTAGATCTTTACTAGCTATTCTGAATGTGTGGCAGAAGAGATGGGAAAAGAACAGGAGGTTTGTTAGATGGTTGGCATTTTTTTTTTCACATGGTACCCCCGAGGTTTGGCATTTTGCACGAAATACCCAAAATTTTGATCTAGAAAACTTTAAGAGGTCATAACTCGTGTTTACGATATCAGAAAGTGACGATTTGTTTTTCAAATCGATCGCCTTTCCAAGTACTACGATTTGAAAAAAAAAATTGTCGAGTTCGGAATTCGTAACCAAGAGATATGCTCGCTCAAAGTTTGTTCGTTCAAAAAAACTTTGACATGCAATAACTCCTAGCTATGGGATCCAAATACAATATTTTTTTTTTCAAATCGTAGTTCTCGGAAAGATGATCGATTTGAAAAAAAAATCGTCACTTTATGATCTCGTAAACACGAGTTATGACCTCTTAAAGTTTTCTAAATCAAAATTTTGGGTATTTCGTGCAAAATGGAAAAACCTCGGGGTTATCATGTGAATTATCCGAAAAAAAAATAAACGCCAACCATCTGACAAACCTCCTGCTCTTTTCCCATCTCTTCTGCCACACATTCAGAATAGTAAAGATCTAATTGTTAAGAAACAAAATGATAATTATATACTTAATATTAGTAAATATTCTAATATGCCCCCTCACTCGAATGCCCATTGGGCTTGAAGAGTGGACCATATATTATAGTTATATTCTAATATGCCCCCTCACTCGAATGCCCATTGGGCTTGAAGAGTGGATGGTTAGTGCACAGGCCCCCCATACCATGTGCGGGTTTTTCCACTTGGTGAGGTTGTGAGATTTTGGGGGCTGCCAGGATTTGAACACGTGACCTTCGGTCACTCTGGCTCTGATACCATAAAGGTAATGCAATCCCTAATTAGGGTATTGTATTGATCTCAAATATATAGTTACAGAGTCCTGAATACAAGGAAACAATATCACAAGATAACTAATGACGAGATATACAAGGAAATAAGATAAAGTAAATATATACAGAATATTTACTAATACTTAAATCAAAATATTTTTAAATATGAGTATACAAAAAACGGTTTTATTTTAAAATTGTCTACAAAATGAACTCAATTTCACATATTTTACAAAATTTTTAATTTTCTATAGTCTCACAGTTATTTACATGGACCATTATCCATCATCCATAAGAATAACAAAATCTTATACAACAAGCTGAAAGATTGTAGTGAGAGATTTCAACTTTCATGTAAATATAAAAAAAAGGGGGTTGCATAAGCACCATTAATTTGTATTGCAAACCAAATTAGAGGATTTTTTCTGATATAAAATATTTCAATTAAAAAGAGATGATTAATTGTTTTGAAATCCAAAATGTAAATTAAATTAGTTACCTCAAGGACGGCTGTGATGGTGCATGATGGTCGATGATGGTGAGGTAGGCGATGGATGCAGGCTAAATAGGAGATGAAAGGAGATGATCTACAATTTTTTATTTTTGTGGGTTTCTTTGGGGAAAATAAGAGAATGAAGTTAATTTGGGAAGAGTAGGGGTTAACTTCATAAACAATAAACAATGCATTTGTGAGTGTATTTGATAATTATTAATGAGGTTAGTGGTAGTGGCCTCACTTGGGGTAGTGATTTTGTGAAACACAAATTCTTATTTCAAACGGTTACTATCCGTCTTAAGCTTAAGGCGGATCAAATAGATACCAAATCATTTTACTTGTTGCCTATAAAATACTTAAAGTTTTGTAATTATTACCACCAATTGGGGTAGTATTTGATCCGTCTTAAGCTTTAGACGGATATTACCCCTCTTAAGCAAGACTTACTGTTTGTAAAATGAGAGGGGTTTAGTGGGAGTGGTTCCATTAAATTGGTGTTTTTTTTATTAATTTTTTTTTTAAAAGATATTATTTGTTTAGTTGTGAAAAATAATTTAATCAAGATAATTAAAAAATATATATATAAAAACATATTATTAGTTTGTTAGTAAATATTAATTGAAAATGTAAGAAAGAGGTTTGGGTGGGGTAGAGAATGTAGGAAATGATTGAAAAAGTTGGAAAGTAGAAAATGATTAGATTGGTGACCTAGGTCACGACTTTCTGCTTGGGAGGGTATAAATGGGTCAAGATAATTATGGAGTGATTAAGAGTAAAAATGGGTCGTGACATATACTCCGTAGCAAAATCTAAGTCAAGCAAACAAAAAGGAGCACCCTAACCCACAAAAATTGTATGGGTATTGTTGAGAACCGAGTATAATAACTCACATGTAGAGCTCGCAAAAGGTGACCCGACCCGAAGAACCGACTTGACTTATCCGAAAACCGACCTAATAGAACCCGTAAATTTGCTGAACTGAAACCGACCTGAACCGACCCGAAGGTTAACCGATAAACCGATAGAACCTGAAATGATATAACCTGAACCGACTTGTGACCCGACCCGACCCGACCCGAAACCCGATTCACCCACAAACCCGACCTGACCCAAACCGAACTGAACCGAGATGTAACCCGTTTTAACCCGATTAAACTCGACCGGACTCATAGCCAAATAATCTTTTTTAAGAATCTAAATTTCTTTATAGTTTGTTTTTTTGTTAATAAATTTTCTATAGAAAATTATCGCTCATTTTATTTTTTAAAACAAAATGTAATCTTAAAATAAAATAGTCAGTTGTAAATTTAGTATGTTCTATTCCTAGTTAAACTTATTAATAATTATTTTGCAAGTGATATATGTAGAAAATTTTAAATTAACGCTTTGTGAGAAAAATAGTGTTTAGTTTTGGCTCCATTGAGAACAATAAAGGGAAGAAAGAGTTATGAGTTATGACCATACAATCCGACCTCGGTTATTAATTATGATCTTAAAATCCAAACCTCAAATACACCATTCTAATAGAGCCTATTTAAACTTAAATACGTAGGATCACCGTCAAGATAATAAATAAAATATATTTCATAGGTAATTCATTTATTTCCTTGCCATACTTCATATGTCAAATGTTCAAAACTATGAACTACATAAACAACTGATTAATTTAGACCAAAAACATTATTTTTTGTCCATAATATAGGCGAATCCGACACTGGATAGGCACTCATGTCATATACTTATAACCGAGATCGGGCAACATAAGTGTTCAGTGAAATTATACAATCATCAACTTTTATAGTGTTATACTCTTATATTTTACAAATATCTTTTGTATCGAGTTCCTCTAATCCAATATTATAATTCATAAGTTCAAAAGTGATCTTTTAACCGAATGACCTGACCATTGACCCGATTAATATTCAAATTTAAGACGACAATATAAAATACCCGACCCATCAGTAACCCGAAACCAAACCGGTCTCGACCTGATCAAGCATATTTACCTGATATATCCCGACTCATTGGTCAACCGAAACCGACCTGTTGTAGTTATTTGACCCGATTAACCTGACCCGTAAGCGACCCAACCCGAACCCGACTCGACCTGAATAAGCAACTTGACCCGACCAAACCCGAGCCCGACATAACCCGAACTGCCTGAACCCGACCCGTAACCGACCTGATTGACCCGATTGCCACCTCTACCCACATGTAATAAAAAAGAAGAAGGGAGTATCCTATTTTATAAGTTAAGCGGCTACTCCATCTATTACCAAATGGTTTTAAAGTTTAATTTGCCTGGATTTATGAAGTGGACTTTCTTTCTCCCAGATATGGGTGCGGCTCTGGCCCGTTTCTTTGCTTTAATAGGTATTGTGACATCAATAAGTCTTGCTAGTGACGGGGCGACCCGTCGTAAGCTTGCGGCGGGTCAAATCCCCCTCACAAAGAGCAAGTGGCAAGGCAAGTGGGGGGCGCCATTTGCACCCACTTGCCCCCTACTTGCTCTTTGTGAGGGGAATTTGACCCGTCGAAAGCTTGCGACGGGTCAGTCTGTTACAAATGAGAATTTGTGTTCTGGCATACCCAATGTAACAACTCAGTAGTAATTATCGAGCTCCTTTAGAAATTGAAGTGTTTTTTTTTTTTTTTTGCATTAAGCTAATGATATTTTTGATGTTTGTATATACTAGATGAAAGAGGTCTTGGCTGAGCTAGTTATGGTTGAAGAGGAGATCGCTAGGCTTGAAACCCAAATAGAGAAGATTCAAAACGACACTAAAAGTGAGCATGAAGCAACACAAAAATTAGCAACCAAACAACTAGCAACAATTTCTTCAATACAGAATGCAACTACTTCCAAAGCCAACCCACATGTGGCTAATGATCAACAACAACAACAACAACAACAACAACAACAACAACAACAACAACTGCCTTCTTATGATTACAAGGCTTTGCATTTTATTAGCAAAGCCATTAACGGCAGCTATAATCTCAATGATTTCACCATCAGTAATCACAAGATTGGAAGCCAAAGCGCGACTCTAGGTCACTCGTCAACCAACTTAGAGAATCATAAGCAAAGTGAAAGGGTTGTCATTGGCAAGAACAGTGGGATTCTGAAGCCTTCAGCCTCACCACTACGAGAGTTTCGACAACCCCCGGTTTCTCCTTTACGTGATTTCAGACATCCGACTCCCAAGGTAAACTTATACAATCTTTGGCAAACAAAAGACTGAGACATAAGAACTCAAACGAATAATTCAAAAAATCAAAGGTCACATAGAAGAATACTAAGCTAAAATTTACAATCTCTGGTGTAGCCACAAGAAAGAAGCAGTACAGAATTCCGATCAGATCAACCCAGAAAAGCCTTACCCGGACTAGCGAAAATGGAAGAGATAAGCAGCGGAGCAAAATGGCAACCAAACAAGCTATCTGAAAACATAATGAAGACCATAATTTTGCTATATGTGAGACTAATTAGAACATCAAAGCAAAATGAGATAGAGAAATCAGGACCAATATCAAGATCCTTAAATTTTAGTGCAGTAAGTTTCCGAAAAGAAGCAGGGGTGAATTTATCAACAAGTTTAGTACTTAACAAGGAGTCGAAACAGCAAGACCCATATGGTGTTTTTGATATAGAAGGGGCTGTGACAAGAGACATTGGTCCTTATAAGAATTTGGTTGTCTTTTCGTCTACTTGTTTGGATCCCAAGTTTGTTGCTCATCCTAGCTCAATCTCTTTGTTTCAGAAGCTAAGGTATGTAATTTAAACAATCTAAAAATCTTGCGTCCGCGGTCCGCCACTTGTACTCATTGTAGTACTCCGGATTTCAGTAAATGGGAATTAAAATGATGTCTGTTGGTGTAGGGGGTTACTTAGCAGCCTTCAGAAGGTGGACCTTGGATCCTTGACGGAACAGCAAAAGCTTGCGTTTTGGATGAATATATACAATGCTTGCATAATGCATGTAAGTCATGATATGTTTTAGAAGTATATGTAGGGTTTTGTATAACCTTTGTGCCCGGATCAATTGCAAGTATTATACAAAACAACATATTAAATAAGACGAATCACATACCTCTTAGCGCAGCAGAATAATAGCGATATAGGAATAGCTCACTAACTAACTTGAATCGTTGAAACTTTGACATAGGGATATCTCAAGTTTGGTGTGCCTTCTAGCCCGGATAAGTTGATCAATTTGCTCAACAAGGTATCATCATCTACACCATTTGTCACCTCAATTATCTCGCCAATGTCATTTCTTACCTAAATTACTACCCAAAACTCAACTCATTTATACATTATACAAATTCTCGTCTTTATCCCATCGCAAGCATGAAACGGGTCTAAACTTATTATACACCCAATCACGAGTAGTGATGAGCATTGTTAATTAGTGATATAAATATGTTTTTGACTTGCGACACACTTATAACAATCAAAATGAAGACTTATTATTAACACATTTATCGATTATTTCTCTGTTCCGAATTTTCCGGGAGGTAGTCATGTTGATCCATGTATGTACATGCTACATACTTGATTTCGTGTTTACTCTGTGCTTCAGTTTTCTTTGTCTTAACAAATTGATTTTTTGTGTTCCGTATATTATAATTAAGTTTTTTGTCAAACAATTTTTTGTTCATAGTCTATTAATCTTATCTTCATTTGGATCTAGGCAACTCTTAATGTAGGAGGGAAGATTGTAAATGCACAAGCCATAGAACGTTGTATCTTGAGGAAACCTACCCTATCAACCACAAAACAAGTACGAGTTATTCCTTTCTTGTATATATACTTCCATGAAACATTTGAAGTGATACGAACTTATGAGTATGATCCTCATATTTTGGTTGCAAAGGTTGAAATGGATACAAAGGAAGCAATCATTTATGAACAATATGGGCTCAAATCAGTTAATTCGAATGTCATTTTCGGATTATGCTATGGAACCCGATCTTCTCCTGCTGTAAGTATAATATTCCTTTAAGCATTTCTATCACCTGGCTCTTTATTGTACTCCCGTCCCCGTCAATTGTTGTCCTATTCCTTTTTAGGCTATCTTAGTGAAGTTTTTTTATGAGTAATTTGATCATCAAATGGGACTATTATCCACTTGTTATTCACTAAGTGGAACCACAAATGGTCC
This sequence comes from Heliosperma pusillum, assembly GCA_022085475.1. Classification (NCBI taxonomy): domain Eukaryota; kingdom Viridiplantae; phylum Streptophyta; class Magnoliopsida; order Caryophyllales; family Caryophyllaceae; genus Heliosperma; species Heliosperma pusillum. The sequence continues at coordinate 25,247 of JAIUZE010006849.1, forward strand.
CCGACTCTTTCTTTGGTCTTTGTAACAAAATAAGAACGCAACAATTCACCGGAACGGAGGGAGTAGATGTTATTGGACACTTTCGAACATTCAACCATTTCGTATTTTATATACTCTGTATTCCTTTCATCCCAATTTTTTGGTTCCCTTCCCCCCCAAATTTCTACCTTTGCAATAATTATTTCAGAATAAAATTATACTTCTTTTATTCCACTTTTATTTCAATAAGTGAATTATATATCTGAAGTAATACCACCAGTTGTATAATTTCTGAGATTTATGAAAAAGTTTTTGAGTTTTACTTTAAATATTATGAATTATACTACAAAGCTTATGAGTTAGTTTACTTAAACATTAAGCTCAAAAAAATAAAATATAACTCAAAAACATTACATATAAACTCAATTAATTTGAGCTTTGATGGCAAAAAAATTAAAAGATGACCTATCAACATTAAAAAACTCAGAAAAAATACATATTAGCTCAAAAACAACTTAAATCTTAGGTAATACATCCGATGTAGGTTCCTTTTTGTGCTTTTATTGTTGTGTTCCCCTTCCCATTTTGGGATGTGACATAAATAATGGAATATCGAGATTTTCAAATTCTTTGAAACTTTTAAAATTCTTTGAAACTTTTAATATCTAAATTTAACGGATAAAAATATTTCTTTATACTATAATGAATTGTTTTGGAAATATTTTTTTGTTTAAGGGGTATCATCGGATATTTTTGCTTATACTCAAACAATATACTAATAAAGTATTTTGGAAATACCCTTTAAATTTGTATATTGTTTATCATGACATAAATAGCAAGCAATAATAAACAAAAAAACAAATAAATCTCAAGATGTCCTTAAATTCGTGAGTTTTCAAGATAGCTTTTTTTTTTTAAAACTTTACCACCTAACCTTAAATTCATACATATTTCCTAGTTAATATACTTATACACATTTAAAAAAACAAAAAATGTAAAAATAATTGAATTTTTCATAAAATTTAAAGAATACAATTTTTCTTTTTCAAAAAAATTACGGAGTATCTTGATACACCTGATACCCATAACATTGAAAAAATTATATTATAATTTCATAAACTAGAAAAAAAAAGAGTATCTTGATTCACATGGTACCTCGGGCATTTCGTAATCGGACAGGGTCGTCTTCAAGTTCACGTTGAAAAAAAAAAGATTATTTTCGAGCGTTTTTTGTCGATTTTTTACATTTTAATTGGGTCATTTTTAATACCATCAACTACATACTTCGTCCCTATTTCTACCAAATATTTTTATTTTTATATCTCCCTTTCTCCTACCTTTTGCCAAATTCCTCCACTCAAATAAGGTTGTAATTTTTTTCTTTGTCTTACTAGACGCACATTGGGTCGTATTACAATAAAGGGGATGATGATTCGAATCTGAAACCTATTGATATATTTTTATCTTAATCACTAGAGTAAGACATTTTAGGTTAAGGCTTTAAAGTTTGTATGACAATATTAGTTTATTACTTGAAAGTTGCCATCATTGAAATTTGTAATTGAGGTCAAATGCAGGAATAGTTTGAAAATTGAATACTAGAAAACACCTTCTTTAATATCGAAATACCAAGTTTTACTACGAACAAGCTCTCATTTGATTAACGTATCTAAATATCAGAGCACCTGTTCAAATGTCAAATTTGTGACGATAAAATAATAAGAAACCTTATATTATGTTATTTATGAGTTGATTTCTTTTTTATTTATTTAAATTTTAATGTAACTGTATAAAGAATTTGGGCTACTCATTTAAATTAAAGGTGTTGTTCAGGTGAGAATATACACATCAGAAGGAGTAACATCAGAGCTAGAAAAATCAAAATTGGAGTATCTACTAGCATCAATTTCAGTAACCACTTCAAAGAAGATTTGGTTACCGGAGTTACTTATTCAAAACATGCTTGATTTCGCAAACGACATGGATTCCTTAGTTCATTGGGTTTGTCAACAGTTGCCCACCTCGGGTTCCCTCCGAAAATCCATTGTTGATTGTTTTCGGGGGCTAATAAGTAATAGCGGTAGGATTTTGTCACATGGTGCTAATGTTGAAAAATTGTCATTTCAATTTGAGTTTCAATATCTACTACATGTATGACAAACTTTTTTCTTTCTATTTTATTTTTTTTAAATCTCAAATTGCTCAATCATACACATTATTTTAAATATTTTGGTCAAAAAATTAGAGTGGTAATGTGATGTGCTAAAAGTGTTTTTTTTTCGAGAATTAGTTAAATATGTGACAATTTTAATTAAAAATCTTATAACTTTTTAGAGTCGTTTACCTTCGAGAGTCTTTCTATGGTACGTATCTACAATGGTATAATCCTTTTAATTGTTTTGTGCAATTTAAATTTGTATTAAATGTAATGATGTTTGAAACTACAAAAGAATATGAGATTCCAAGTATTAGGGTGACTTGATAATAACTAACATCAAATCCATCAACCTAATATTGTAATGGATAGTTTTCTTTTCAATCTATTTAATTTTAGCCACCAAAAAACTCTAACTATTTAGGTCATCACCTTATAGCTAATCAATTAATTAAAAATCCCAATACTAGTTTTTTTTTCCGCAGCAGTAAAGAGACGTAACTGCATTATGTTTTGGCTTTCGGGACCATAGTTACATCAAATAATACATCTAATGATACTAGTGTCACTTTACGACTACAAAGATGACTAGGGTCAGCCACATGGTGGTAGAACACAGTAGATCGGCCACGAGCAACATCGTCCAAATCATCAGCAATACCAACAACTCCCATAGTCAAACGAACCGAATCAGGTGCATTTACGCCACAAGTGCGTAGAAAATAAAGGGGAAGCGCGAGCCAAGCAAGCTTGCCTTCAGCGGAGAAGATTCTCCTACACCATGGTGATCGATCCCTAAAGTCCAAAGACCAACAACAAAAGAAGTCGAGCAATTTGATAAGATGAGACAAAGGGCTCCTCGCAACCAATTTTCCTACCAAATACCTTAGAGAAAGATTCAAGGTATAACCCACATTGACCAAAGTCATAGCCATAAGCAACAACACCTTTAGGAGGCTCTTATTCCATTAAAGGTAAACATCAACACCTATGGGATCCGAGCCACACATCTCCCCAAAGGAGTATTTATTTGACTGAGACGGAAAATACCACAACAAAAGACGGAAAATACTAGTGTTACCATCATTTATACAAAGAATCTTGTTGTTGATATGCTTATCCTTTGTGGCAAGCGTAATCATGGCCATAACTTACAAGAAACATTAGTAATATCACCTATTATGTACCATAATCTATGAATTACCATGTAATAAGTCATTTATTACAAAGTCTTAAAATCGTACATATCCATACTCAGTTTCCATCTCGTTCACGTATTTTTTTCAATTCTCAAACTGTTAATCGCTACACTACACAAATATGCCTCATCTATCCCCCACAAACCCACCTTCTTCACCTAACCCCACCCCACCCCACCCCAAATCAACCACCAACCCATCGCATGCTTTTCTCCAATCTCATCCACACACTCACCATGTCGTCATTTCTATTTTCGCCTTCTAGTTGTTAACCTCAGCCTATGTGGTGGTGACCCTAATTCCACATTCTCTATTGTCTCGTCAAGAAACGCACTAACAATGCCCCCATGATATGCATCACATTCGATTTCTCGGTGCCCCCTTCTCTCCAAAAAGGCTTTCGTTACACGATGGCCTCTTCTCCTTCGCTTTCTCCACCACTCTTTTTCAGCCTTATTTTCTTGTTGTATCGCAAACTAGTGTTTACTACGCCTTTTATGTATATTGTAGGAATACCATCATTATGGCCCCACTTTAGTGTGATGTTTGCTCCCCCCCCCCACCGCCCAACAACCTCACCCTCGTCCTCTACTAGGCTCGCATACGACCACCAATTTACAAGAAATTAATACGTACACCCCTTAAAACACTCTGCCCAACTTCTGAACGTAATTCATTACTTGATACATTCACCCCCACCCACTAAACACTTCTCCCATTCCCTTGATATCCTAGATTAAGGGTTTTTTGCATGTTGGGTGCAAACAAGATTCGCATGTCTTTCGTTACCTTGTATAATTGCCCTTTACGACCATCTAAATCATATTACAGTATATCCAAGTTGTTGTTATGTCTCTGATACGTGTCGTTTGCGCATACAAATTAACAATTTATTTACCTATTTTAACCTCAAAAATATAAACATAGTAAAGGATAAGTAGGGCCGATCCCACATAGAGATTGGTAAAACTAATTAACTGTTATGTAGTTTATCAACTAACTTACATATTAACATTTATTAACATATTTACGGATTTGGGGGGTTTCATTTAGTGAATTTAAGTACGCTAATTTAAATGGATATAAGTGAAACAAGCATCCGTTAAGCTAATAATTCCTAGTTTAGTTAATATCTCAGTTACGTTGTCAACTCGTCTAGCCAATATTAAATTAACAATAGGTTAACTGTAGAGAACTTAGCCGCTAAACTCTCCCTATCAATCCTCACTTTTAACCAGTAGCGTGCCGCTCGACAACCGATACTAGGTATCCAATTATACGCAAGGTTCAAAGTTACGCAAACTGACTAACCACATTACGAATTAGAAAGACCTCATTAACCGTATTAATCACCCAAGTGTTGTCAATACTCAAGAAATGAACACATCTAATTATACTCCTAGCTTAATTGAGTGACATCATTGCAGTCCTAAAATAATCTAGTTGTTACTCGGTTAATTAATCCAACACCGCGCCCAATTAATCAACTAGCTATAAACAAATGACAATTAAAACGAGCATAAAAAGAATACTATTAAACAAATGTTGCCAGAACGATTAACTATTTATATCTGAAAGATTAATTCAACAAGGTTCCAAATTAACTCCAACAAGAACAAAAATAGCTAAAGATAAGAAGGGAGAACTAATCAATTGAGTACAGAAAATCATCCCTTGTATCGGTTGCAACACCTCCGGAAGATAGGTCTTCCATCTTCCTCCGGGTCAGAGCCGCTTCACCCGTCGGACTGCTCCTCTTCGGATCCGTCGCCGCTTGCGTTCTGTCAGATTTGGGATTTATTGTATGCTTGCTTCATTCCTAACGGAAGACTCGGGTATTCATATCTATCTTGGGATAGAACTTTGATAGGAATAAGATAGATTTTGTGATTAAAATATGAGAAAAAAAGACAATATTTGAGAATCCTAAACCGAGTTGAAGTCTCCATTGCTGAGACTTCCTTTCCTTTCTGCAACTTCTTTTGTCTTCTACTACTCTTGTTTTATTTGTTTTCTTAAGTGTGTTCAATAATTGGACACTTAGAGGGCTTTCATTTCCTTATTGGACAAATACTTGTAACAAGTTGGAAGCAAGCATTTTATTTGTATTTTTCATCCACTCACTGCAATTATTTGTATTTCCGTCTTTCTGTTGGCTCTTTTGTTTTCCGGCCCAAATCGCAATAGCCTGGTCATGAACCTATAAATCAATAAGACATAAAATCGGGTTAGTTCAATTAAAGTAGTATTTCAATGACAAATTCAAACCATTATAAAAGTATATTATATAGCTCAAATAGTATGATAGACGACCATAAAAATATATAAATAAGGGGTGTAAATACCAATAAATATCGTCTTATCAGTCTCCTTGTTCATGCTCATACTAACAAAGAATTCCCTTTTAAACCTACCATTATATTAATTTATGTGATCCAAGAATTTATAATCTAATTTTTAAAAGATCAAATGGTTCCTAATAGAAGTTAAATAAACCGCAAGTGTACGGTAGTATTAGTAGCGAGCACTTGAGGGTTGATTTCTACAAGGACGTTGCGATTACTAGTCGGTTTTAACAAAATATTTATCTAACTCGATTAAAAAGGTTGGTTTATTTTAACTAAGAAAAGTAATTGCAACTAACGAAACTAAAGAATGGAAATGCAACTGAATGACTAAGGTGCAAAAGTTTTGAGGTTAATTCAAATAGGGAAATTATACCGTGTATCACCGAGTTTTTTGGTTTTCTATGGTGTACCCCTACATTTTTGAAATTCTACAGCATACCCCTGAACTCTATACATTACTCTATACAGTGGCACTACTGATTGTCTTTGCTAAGTTAGTTTCTTATAATATCTATTAAACCGTCTTTTTACCCTTCTAATTACTCGATAACCTACTCAATAACTTATTAGTTCACCGATTTACTTATTAATCCACAAAATAGTATTCAAATCTAAGTAACAATTCATGAAATCACCATTATGATTTTACTTTTAAAAACAAATGTTTTTAATAATAGTTCATGCTTATTAAAGGTGATTTGTGATGCATTTTGTAGAGGACGATGGTAAGACATTAATGAGTCAGAAAAAGATCAAAATATGGATGTTGTATGATAAGTGATAAAGTTAATGCAAAGTTGACGGAGGCTATCAAGGAGAAATAAGTAAGAAGTTTATGGAAACAACGTAGATTATAAGAAAGGGAGGGGTACAACATAGAAAACCGAGAAACTCGGGGGTACACCATATAATATCTCATTCAAATATTTAAAAGGTTTAGGATCCGATCAGGTCGTTAGGTACGGGTCATAGGGGAAATAAGTTCATCAACAAGTTGTAGATAGTTGGTTTAGGTGAGACAATGCTAGTTATTCTAACCACCTAACCCTTCCGAGTATAGGCGGACTCTTGGGTTGCTAATGGTCTGACTTCCAATAATAAACCAAACCGAGTACAATGCATTTAAGGTCAGTGTTATGGTCCCAACCAAGGTCTCGTCCAGTCCCTAGTCTAATGGCATATTCTTTTCAAAAGGGTCTCACTTCCATGAATTGACATTTCATGACATCACAATGTCAATTTGGGTTTTGACCAATTTGTATCCACCGCTATATGAGTGCTAGAATAGGGGTACAAGAATAATAGTGCACACCCACATTCCTAAGGGTTTAACCATTGATCAGCCACTTTCAACTTGCGCACAATGAGCCAAGTTGGGTAGCCGAGACTGGCGCGAGTCCTTAAATGAACATACTCTTGCAAAGGTAATATAGCAAATGTGTATATAGATGATCAAAATGAAACCAATAGACCTCCATGGCCGCCCTCGTCCAACCACCACTCAAGGACTTTTCACATAGGTTGAGATGGAATGTGAAACGATGATAGAACTCGATTTACATTGACCTAGGCTGTTTGGTTGCCTAATCTTGATCCATTTTTATATCAACATTGTTTTTATATTAAATTTACCTAAATTTCAAAGTTAGAGAAATGACTATTATTATTTCAAATGTTTAAAATCGTTAAACCACTTGGGTATTTTTGAAAAAAATTCAATTTCTTAGATTTTTGAGCTAAGAAAGCAATTAAATGATACATGTAAATGCATGGCTCCTAAGTCAGTGGCATATGGTATGACAACACAAGGTATGTATGACATGTTTACGAAACATGTCACAAGTGCATGTAAGATTTCTAATCACCAACAATTTGTATCACAATCTTAGAAGTCGATTATCTACAAGTAGGCACACAATCACCCCATGGGGATCCACACAACAATAAAAAAACTCGATATAAGTTTTATAAAATGCAAGTGTATGGTAGTATTTGTAGCACTTGAGGGTCGATTTCCATAAGGAGCTTTTCGATTACAATCGATTTTAATGAGATGTTTATCTAATTCAGTTAAAAGGGTTAGTTTAAATTAAATAAGAAAACTATTTTCAACCAAATAAAAAGATTGAATGATTATAGTTGATCTCTTTTCTGAGCAAGTCAGCGGCGCGCGCAACAAATTAATGATTATGGGGAAAAGTTATGAGATTATTTCAAATATTTATAAGGTGTGGGATCCGATCAAGTCTTTAGTTACCAGTCATAGGGCCAATAAATTCATGAACAAGCCGTGGATAGTGGGTTCAGGCGAGACAAGGCTAGCTATTCTAACCACCTAACTCTTGGGTCGCTACGTTTCTCACTTCCATGAATAACCCAAACTGAGTCCAAGAAATTTTAGGTCAACGGTCATTGATAACAAATTAAAAGAGCTAAGGTCAAACAAAGGATAATCAATAAGGAATCCTTTACCAAAAACCACAACCCACAATCCACAATCCACGACTTGCTAAATTGAATTAATTACCAAAGTAAACTCATGATTAGGTTTAATCGAACACTAGAAAGAGATATTATTCGATCACTACTCAAGCTAATAAAGCCTAAATAAACTGTAAATATTGAAATTTTAATATCCAACATTATGTAAGATTTAATTTTATAACTAAACATGCAATAAGTGACTAATATATATGATGAATACTAAATAATATAATATTAAATGTAGATCAAGCCTAAATTTTTAAACTTTCACAAGTAACCTAGATATTCAAAACTTGCATAAAAATGAATTAAGGAAATGAAATTAACAAGACAATACAAGAGATAAAAAGGGAAATAGAAACTTTTAACTAATATGGTGATGAAATAAGAGTAGGATTAGTATAAATAACTTGAAATAGATGAATAACATATTAAGATCCAAATTCTAGAAGAATAATATAAACCCTTTTCTCCCTCGAAAATGAAGCACACCCTTTGACGCACCCCCTTAATAATGAGGTTTTTTTTTCGTATTAATACAAAAGGCCCAAAATGAACTACAACATCAAAACAAAGGAAAAAGCTGAAAATCAAGCCCGTCTGGTGTATTAATACACCGGACGCTAATGGAGCTACGCCGAAGGAGGTCCTTTTACTCCCGGCCGCTTGTTTTACGCCCACAAGTGTATGTTTTTACACTGGATAACCTTGATTTGCACCTTGTATGCTCTTGACATGCATTTTGAGCTCAAAAGGTGGGTCCTTTTGCTCAAGTTAGGTCATGGCCTTCACTTGATGTCCGATGTCGCATGAGAAAGCGTGAAATACTACAAAAACTTGCAAACAACGCAGTGATATCCATCTATGAAAATTAACCATAACAAGTGCATTTGACATTAACACAACGATGAAAATTAGGGTCGAGACAATGGTTTTAGGCTAAAATAAAAGGGAAATAATGGAGTTATCAAATCTCTCCCTAGAAACCCTCATTCCCCCTTGAGTAAGCTTAAGTGCGCGTAAAATGAAAGACAAGTAAGACTTGTAATCATTAAATTAAATGCACGATATAAGTAACATTTAGTTGTTTAACTAACACTGTCATAATTAATATTAGCGTACTTTACCCCCTTTCAATTAACATAGTCATGCTTATGAGGAAAAACACGACACGCAAGGCAAGTAAGGTTGTGCGTTAAAAGTGTGAACCAAACAATCAGGCAATTAATCATTCAATAAACGGTTCACCGAGATTCAAAATGGCTACCTTCCTCATTTAGATAGCCGAGGTGAATACCAACAATTAAGCAATTTTATTCATTCAACCATTGATGTGGTCAGAATTATTGTCATACTATGTGTCAATTGTTTCTTATTTGCTATTACTTTCTTGTTGATTGGTTTCGTAGAAAAGAAACAAAATGATCAAGCGCTTTTGGCATGGATTTGGACATAGATGAAGCAAGTCGACTCCCTTTTAGATTTGCATCCAAGGCCGAGAATAAATGGACAAGGGCAAAGAACCCTATACCCAAATAACAAGCTTTGGGAGGTTTTCTTATCACTCCTTACGGATTGGAATGAATCCTTGCGGATTGGAAGGCAGAATGAAGCAAAGACGCAAACTACAAACCAATCTGTGTTGATTGGCCCAAACCGCATAAATCGGAGGGGATCAGCCCAATCCGCACGACCTGCATTGAAGACACCTTGTTTTCTAGTTTTCGCTTAATCTAGCTTGTAATAGTATAAATACCCCATATTACAATTAATTTGGGGATATCATCTTATCACAGCTTAATTCATCTAAACCCCATGATTAGATTAGCTTAATCCTTCCTTAGGTAGTTTAATCTTTCCATAGTTACTGCTTAACTACTTGTAGATCTAGTCTTGTTATTGGATTTATTGGGTTTGTAATAGAAGATTTGTGACAAATTTCATCATTATTCAAGATTCCTTTTTATTTATGTTCATCTATTTTCTCAATTAGTCTGTATTACTCCTTAATCTCTCTTAATTATTTGTTAATCTTTTCTTCAATTACTACTTGTCCGATCTCATCATTTCTAGTCTTATTTACTTATCTTGGTATTCCATGTTTATCTTCCATATGAGTGATTAGTGACCATCCTAATATTAGTAGGGGATTATGAGTCTGATTAGGGGATAATTTGTTGTATTGTTGGGTCGATTGTTGATTTATCACTACGCCAAATAGGGGCCTTAACAACGAACATACAACAACGGTTTAGTGCACATAATAAAGGTAAATTGATCATTGTTGCCCAGATATTGGCGGAAACCTCAAGCGCGCAAATTTCATAAAAAGTTCTCAACGGAAATTGTTAATGTATATAAGTAACAACGGTTCCGCGTCAAACCGTTGTTAAATTTCTTCGACAATTTTTACAATAATCGTTATAGCTTCATAATATCAACGGTTTTCTGACAACGTTGTCATATTTTTTTCAATGGGTTTTCCATAATTTTTATTAAATTAATAACAACTATGGTTTTCGCTTGAATCGTTGTCATATTTTCGAATCACTATTTTATTAGCCTATTCTATTTGACCGATAATGTATGCATTAAGGAATAGAACTTTAAAAGTATGTAACATGCATGTGCCATATATTGTTCATTTATCAAAAATATAATAAAGAGTATTTAGCATGCACGCCTTAAGCTTAAAAAAATAAATTTTGACAATAAATATGTCTTCATAATATATATGTTGAATACCAAATTTAGCAAACTTTTCTCTTACATTCTCTCTCTAAGATATACTCCCTCATATTCTCAATAACATTCCTCATTTCTATTTTTGTCTATTCACAATACTTTTCCTATTTCATTTTTTGGTAAGTGTTTCTGTGGTCCAAATTTAATTGTATAGTGGGGTAGTGTATTTGTGTGGTCCAAATTTAATTATATGGTGGGGTAGTATGTTTTCTTAATTTTTGTGTTAAAGTGAAAGGGGAAGGTTATTGAGAATATGAGGGAGTATATGGCTGGTTTTTCGGAACCACGATCGTTACGTCTATCATTTTACTTGCATTGCGTATAAATCTCCCAATTCGTTATGAAAATGGAAAGAGTGTAATGAAAAATTTTCGTGGATAAAGGTAATGCCTCGTGACTACGGTTTCACTGCGGTTAAAAGAGTCCACCATATGTCAACAAAATGGCAGAGTTTTTAAGGCTTCGCTTTTATCGAGTTTGACGAAACTAACTCCCATAAAAGTTTTCGTCACGCAAGATATGCCAACTTCTTATGGGCCATGATATGCCAATATACGACATGATCTTTTCCGAACTGCATGTAAATAATTCTTTGTCATCTGATGATAATAATTAAGTCTTTATTTTCGAGCATCAAAAGTTGTATTATTTGTTGTTGTTTTTATTTCCCAATAGATTGAAGCTTAATTATTTATATTTTTTTTGTTAATTTTTCGTTAGTGTATTTATAGAGTAAACAAAGGAAGCAAGATGTAGATAAAACCATACAGAGTACAATTTTATTTTTAAAATTACATTAAAAAAAAGAGCTTATACTATTAAGTAAGAAACAGAGTGCGGATTCCATCGACAATATCACTAAAAATGTATCTTTCACCTTGAACTCAATCCACCGAGTCGTTTTCCCATCCCAACGGCACTGTCCCCAACTCGTGAAGACGACCTTGTTCGTACAAACACGCCACTCGTCCACAGTCATCTTCATTCGCAACCCATAAATATAGGCCTAACACCACCCATTTCTCGAGCTTGACGGAAGCATTCCTGCTCCTCATCCCCACCAATTCAAACTCAATGAGTGCGTCACCTTGGAACGACCCATCATAATTACGAGCCGGGTGGATAGCTTTAACCAAGTTCAATCCGCCTCTGCGAATTACCCTTATCAACCAGTTAAGGTTATACGAGGAAGTTTTATTCTCATCATCATCCGATGCTGTGTATGTGAGGTTGTGAATGATGCACATTAAAAATTTGACGTACAAAATTCTAGTTTGGGGTACGATACCTTTATATAATTCGAACGATTATTCATCAGATGAATAAGACGACGTCAACATGATGAATATATAGTTTGAATATATAATTTGATATATATTAAAGAAGAGCTAAGATGATTCTGAACATTAGAAGTTTAGGGTTCTAATATATATAGGAATTTCGAGTTCTATTGTAACGGTTTATATAAATAAAATATAAATAATTTCAATGTATAGGAAGTTGAGAGTTTATTGGAAACGGTTTATATAAATAAATAAGATGTATGAATAGTTTCAATTCATAGGAATTAGGAAGAGTACGTGTACATAATTATATAAAATGACAACGGTTTTAACAAAACCGTGATCAAACGACAATATATGAAAACGGTTGACATACAACCGTTGTCGGTTACTAAATATAAGAACGGGTTTTTGTTAAAGCATATTTATTTTCCATGCATACACTTTTCTTAATTAATTAGTTTATAAAATTTAAAGTATCCTTTAACATCATGCTTCCCTATTACTCACATTTAAAATAACACAATGACATATAACCTTGCTTTAATTAACAACGAAGACTTCCTTACACAAAGGATTGCAGATGATAATGACATTCTAGCCAGACTTTGAGCTGATCAACACCCATTGATCAAAGCATCAATTGAACATCAACGAAATTATTGGATTAAGAGGCGTAAAGCAACCTGACATGTCAAAACCAATCGTCATAGTCCTCATCATTGTCTTCATACCCTCGTCGACCTGATAGTCTCAACTTGGCTACCGTGAGAGATATGTTGATATGTACTCTTCATACCTTATCTCTATAAGCAAGACATGTCCTTGCATACATTCAATCTGTTACTGCAAAATATGAAGCTAATGACCAAGAAATTAGTGGTATACTAGAGTGGCTTAATTGGTGGCAATTTGAGATTTTTACTCAACCAGGATTGTTCCGGATTATTTTAAATATTTTGATGCCTAAAATGATGTGATGTATTTGTGGTTTACGGACGCTTAATTCAAATGAAATCAAATATTGATTTTTGAAATTTTGATTTAAGTCTTGCTTGATCTGATTAATTTAACTGAAATCAATATCCGTTATCGTATTAATTATACATAGAATTCTTATATCACTTAAACGTAAACATTAAGTTAACACAAAAATAAGCAATTTACGAACCGTTGTGACTGGAAGGGGGTATTCAATGCTCCATATATATACATAACTTTCTCTAAATATGGCGGTTTTCTACTTGGATCCCCAAACAAATATTGTCTTAATTTCCAAAAACAGAGCATGTCATGTGACTTTGTCTAAGAGATTTTTGGAATAAGTTCAGAGAGCTGCCCCACTAGAGTGCCTCATTCTACAGATCGGTTTCCTCGTCCCACTAGCTAACCCCAATGTTGATCCCAATACCCGGCTTTTGTCTAGGATATGGCGTCTTCAGAAGGTGGTAGACGCGGAGAAGGCGTCGCATACGGCTAGAGCTGTAACACCCCCTTCTTACCCGGCCAAGGTAATCAGGAGATGTTATCATCTCAGTTTCCCGAGGCGGTGATTCGGAGTTGCAATCAATAAACATTTATTATAAATGATTGTTTAGTGAATTACATAACATAAGCAAGTGAATAAATGAATACAAGTCAACTACTACGACCGTCTAACGACGACTATCTCATGCTTACTCGACTCCAAGTCCGAAGCTCGTCCCGTCTCCCGCATAACATCAAATGTAACATGTACTAAACCTGCTCCCCATATGATCGGAAATATCATATGGATCGACACAGGTCACCCCAGAAATAGTGACAATTACACGGACACACAACACATCAGTTTCAATAACAATATTATTAAAAATACTGTGACACGGTAATGAAATAAAAAGCATGAGACCAGAATGCACAAACACCTAAACACAATCACCTCACTGGTACCGGGATACACCTAGTTGTACCCACAAGCTGCCCCACTAATGCCGAGACGCAACCAGACGCACCTAAATCACAACCAGGTAGACACACCCATGGTACCGGGACCGGGAGCTACCCGAATCCCCTTCCAGACATTGCGCCCTCCACCGCACAAGTCCCTCCAAACTCGGTCCATTAATGTGCACATCCCTCTTGGAATGGGAAGCTCCAAGAAGCGACCCAAGCGGAAGACAGTTTCCCAACCGCCTTCCGTCTCCTCAACAACAAGTAACCAACCAAAACCGTTGTCGCAATAAACGAAATGCATAACCAACACAAACAGCACAAGATACTCTCACAACTCAAATATGCATGACCAACACAATCAATACAAGATATCATACGATATGCCAATCACCGACTCATACAATGAAATCAACGATAAAAGACTCATTTATCAAGTAGACACGATATTGAAACTGAGTAGGATAAACCTATCTTTTAGAAATCCCGCTAAATAACCAAGCCAACAGATATAAATATGCTCCCACATAAAGACAACACCTAATTACGATAATTATTTACACATTATTACTAACTAATCGAATAAATTCAAATACGAAAATAATTACTAAAACTCGTCCGACTAAACATACGCGATTGACTGTTTGGCAACTCAATCGAATGACACTAACTCGGACGAGTACTATGTACTCGACCGAGTTAATACATACGACTCGATCACTTCCTTCTTCCCCACATCTTACCACCGCCACTACCCCTCAACCACCACTGCCACGCAACCACCACGGCCCCACCTGGCCATGGTGGTCACGGCTACCCCAATATTACGCACCACCAGCTAAAACACCCCACGCCGGGAAAACGCCTAAACAACAACCAATATAGCGACACCAACAACAACACAACAATAGCAACAACAACAACAACGACAACACCACAACATCCCCCTGAACACCCCTCATTCTCCGCCACCTAGACCACCACTCGACTCCCTTCTCATCGCCCGACGAAAACTACCCAGACCTTCCCAGGTCAGTCTACGAAAAGAGGTCGAAACCCCACCCAAAACTGAGTCACACGACTCACAAAAATGACCCAAGGACTCGGGCAAACCTAGATCTGGTCGTTCAACGACGGTCTAAGGGTTTTCCGTGATGGCCCTAAGGTGGGTCAAGGTCGAGGTGGGTCAATGGTGTAAATTAATTAAATTATAAGCTCGATTAAAACGGTCTTACTTCAAAGTCTTGAGACTGATCTAAAAGGCTCATTTCTCTCTAATGAAATCTCTCTCTCTTGTGTTTATGTTGTTGAAGCAGGAGCTAGGGGAGCAACCTCATTTGGCAATCCAGTTCAGACAACAACCAACAAAGACACCCATGTTCAGTCTAAGGCAGATCAAGTCCAAACAACTAAGTTTTCAAAAGCAACAAAAGGTAACCATGTCCAAGCAACACACAATCAAGTTATGACACCATCAAAGACTCATGATCAAGCAACAACAACATCTACACAAGCCATGCCAACCAGAGTAACAAGGTCCCAAATCAACAACAGCCAGAAGGATTCCACAGACACAAGTACCAGTTCCAGGCCACATATCCTACAGCAATTGTCCAAGCAAGGGCTCCAACTTCTTTTCCCATCTAGTTGAGGTCCTTAGCTACAAAAAAGTCCAGGATAAGTTTTCCAAATTATCCTTGGAAGTTCAAGTAAAACAGCCCACAAGTTAATCAGTCACTTTGAGAGCCAGGCTGGTTTCAAGACCAATGGATGAACAAAGGCATCTTACTTTTGTGTGACCCTTAGTAGTATTAATAAGGACGTTGGAAGGAGCTTAGAAGTCCCTCTCAAGGTTCCATTTGAAGCACCAGACAGCCAAAACAACCCCAAAGAAAACTGCTCAAACAATGCCATTTCAGGAAAGGAGACAAACTTACTTTTCAGTTGCTTTTTCTGAAGTTGTTGCAGTCTGTTTTGCTCGTCTTACTAGTAGACTTTTGTATCTCATTTGTTGTTATTTCAAGGGTCCTTTAAGCCCTTAGATGTAGTCTTATGTTGGATGGTGAGGATCTTTTGTAATGCTCTATATAAAGAGCCTTTTGCCTTGAAAGAAACTCAGAATGCTGAATGATAAAAACCAGAGTTTCCACTCTTTCTTTGTTAACCTGTGCCAGTCTTGGTTAGCTCTCAACCCTCAACAAACTTGTGCTAGTCTTAGTTTGTTGGCCTGAGTTAGAGTCATTCACTTGTGCTAGTCTTAGTGGGTGAGTTTAGCTTGGGATTCACTGCATTTAGAACTATCTGTGCTTGTCTTGGTAGTCCTGAATACAGGGTTTTATCTATCTTGTCCTTGTCTTGTGTTGTGTGTTTCTATTCTTGTCTTAGCCCCTAGTTTGGTGTTTCAAATTGGTTATCAGAGCTAAGGTTTATTTCTACTGTGAGTTCATTTAACCAAACTACATTCAAAACTACAAAAATAGCCCAATGAGTGAAGAGAGATTGGCAGGAGTAGAAGCAAGGATGGAGGGCCTGGCTGAGGTTGTAACCACCCTAACCAGAGCCTTGGATCAGGTGATAGGCAACCAAATATTTGCTGGAGGAAGAGGCAGAGGTCGTGGGAGAGGCCTAGGTCCACCAGGAGGCAGGGTCAGACCACCTGAAGAGGAGGAACCTTCAGACTCAGATGAATCCACAAGGAGCAGAGCTTCAGGGCATGGCCTCACTGATAAACACCTCAAGGTAGACATTCCTGAGTTTTCTGGTAGCTTAAATCCTGATGATTTGTTAGAATGGCTTAGGGATATAGAGAGAGTCTTTGAATACAAAGGATACAATGATGCTAAAGCCTTTAAAGTAGCTATTCTGAAATTGAAAGGGTATGCTTCCCTGTGGTATGAAACCATGAAGAGTCTAAGGGCTAGGGAGGGTAAGGAACCCATCAAATCCTGGTCTAAGTTGAAGAAAAAAATGTTAAACAAGTTTGTTGCTAAGGATTATACTCAGGATTTGTTCATCAAGCTGTCTAAACTAAAACAGAATGAAAAATCTGTTGAGTCTTATCTGAGAGAGTTTGAGCAGCTTACCCTTCAATGTGACATCACTGAGAAACCTGAACAAAGGATTGCTAGATTCCTAGAAGGCCTAAGCCCAGGCATTGCTAACAAGGTTAGGATGCGGCCCCTATGGTCCTTTGAGGATGTGGTTAACCTATCCCTTAGGGTTGAGAAAATAGGGAAGGAAACAACCAAGTCTTTCACCAAACCTGCTATAACTAAACCTTATGCTGGGGTCAGAATTGGGGAGGGTCCTAGGACTCCCATAACTTTTAATAGGAACCCCTTGGACAAGGGTAAGGCACCTGTAAGTCAGCAACCTACCCTCACCCCTTCAGAAGAGAAGAGAAAATGTTATCAATGTCAAGGTTATGGCCACTTTAAGAGAGATTGTCCCTCAAGAAGAGCCTTGACAGCAGTGGAAGTCATGGAATGGGAGAAGGAAGGGCTCATTGAGTATGAGCAGGAGGAGGGAACAGGAGAACAGGAAGAGGAAGGTGATGCCCCTTTGGTAGTAGCCCCACCAGACACTGGTCACAACCTTGTTCTTTGGAGGGTTATGCACTCTCAGCATCAACCCCTAGAAGAAGACCAGAGATCTCTAATCTTTAGGAGCAGGTGTACTATTCAAGGGAGGGTTTGTAATGTGATCATAGATGGGGGAAGTTGCACCAATGTGGCCTCAGTTACCTTGGTTAACAAGCTTGACTTGGAGACCAAACCCCACCCCAACCCTTACAAACTCAGATGGCTGAACAAGGGTGCTGAAGTAAGGGTTGATCAACAATGTTTAGTGTCCTTCTCTATTGGAGGCACCTACAAGGATGAGGTGACTTGTGATGTAGTGCCTATGGATGCATGCCATTTACTGCTGGGCAGACCATGGGAGTTTGATAAAGATGCCTTGCATAAAGGGAAGAGCAATGTGTACACTTTTAGACATGGGAATCAAAGGATAGTCCTGACACCTTTACCCCCAAACACTAGGGACTATGGTAGTCCTAGTACCAGTGGATCCAAGGAGGTTCTTTTCCTCACAGAGGCAGCCATGCTCAGAGAGGTGGAACAAGAACAACCTGTATATTTCCTCTTATCCAAACAGGTTGAGGAACCAGTTGAGGTGCCCCCAGAGGTAAAGGAGCTGATCAGTGAGCATGAGGATGTATTTCCAGAAGAACTACCATCAGGACTTCCCCCCCTAAGGGGCATAGAGCACCAGATAGACCTCATTCCAGGTGCCATGCTACCTAACAGGCCAGCATACAGGAGTGACCCCAAGTCCACCCAAGAGTTGCAGAGGCAGGTGGAGGAGCTGATGTCAAAGGGATTTGTCAGGGAATCTTTGAGTCCTTGTGCAGTGCCTGCCCTCCTAGTTCCTAAGAAGGATGGTTCATGGAGAATGTGTATTGACAGCAGGGCCATTAACAATATCACTGTCAAATACAGGTTCCCCATCCCAAGGCTAGATGACATGTTGGATGAGTTAAGTGGAGCCAGTCTATTCTCCAAGATAGATCTTAGGCAAGGTTACCACCAGGTGAGAATCAGGGAGGGGGATGAGTGGAAAACAGCATTTAAAACCAAGCATGGGCTCTATGAATGGCTGGTGATGCCATTTGGTCTCTCCAATGCCCCTAGTACATTCATGAGACTTATGACTGAAGTCTTAAGGCCTTTCATAGGTCAGTTCATTGTGGTGTACTTTGATGATATCCTGGTCTATAGTAAGGGCAAATCTGAACATCTGAACCATCTAAAGTTGTTGTTTCTGAAACTGAGAGAGCATAAGCTCTTTGGGAAAATGGAGAAGTGTACTTTCATGGCTGAGGAGGTTAAATTCTTGGGGTATGTCATCTCTGCCAAGGGCATATCTGTGGATCAGGAGAAGATTGCAGCCATCAAGTCTTGGCCTATTCCCAAGAACATCACTGAGGTTAGGGGTTTTCATGGCCTAGCCTCCTTCTATAGGAGGTTCATACAGGGATTCAGCACTATCATGGTGCCTGTAACAGAAGGGATGAAGAAGGGTGAGTTCAAGTGGACTGAACAGGCACAAGCAGCCTTTGAGCTCATCAAAAAGAAGCTTTGTGAGGCACCTATACTAGCTCTACCTGATTTTGATCAGCTATTCGAAGTAGAGTGTGATGCAAGTGGGGTAGGGATTGGAGCAGTACTCATCCAAGGAAGGAATCCTGTGGCCTTCTTCAGTGAGAAGCTCAATGGGGCTAAGCTCAATTACTCCACATATGACAAGGAGTTTTATGCCTTGGTGAGAGCCCTCATGTACTGGAGCCATTATCTTAAACCCAAGCCTTTTGTACTTCACTCTGATCATGAGGCCTTGAAATACATAAATGGCCAACACAAGCTCAGTGCAAGGCATGCAAAATGGGTTGAATACCTTCAGTCCTTCAACTTCTCAAGCAAATACAAGGAAGGTAAGTCAAATGTGGTAGCAGATGCCTTGTCTAGGAGACATTCTATGTTGGTGACAATCCAACAAAGGGTGCTAGGCTTTGAGTTTATGAAGGAGCTGTACCAGGATGATCCTGATTTCATGGAGGATTGGTTAACCCTGCAGAACAGTCCTAGAGTAAAAGAGACCAAGTATCAGCTGCAGGAAGGTTACATGTTTAAGGGGAACAAATTGTGTGTCCCTAGGGGCTCATACAGGGACCTATTGGTGAGGGAAGTCCACTCTAATGGGCTAGCAGGACATTTTGGGGTGCAGAAGACCATGGATATCCTGCAAGATCAGTTTTACTGGCCTAGGATGGAAGGGGATGTTCAAGCTATTCTTAGGAGGTGTTCTACTTGCCAAAAGGCAAAGAGTTCTTTCCAAGCAGGACCTTACACTCCACTGCCTGTACCTGACAAACCTTGGGAAGACATCAGCATGGATTTCATTGTGGCTCTGCCCAAGACTCCTAGGGGAAAGGATTCCATCATGGTTGTGGTTGACAGATTTAGCAAAATGGCTCACTTTGTGCCATGTAGGAAGACTGAGGATGCCTCAGGGGTTGCTGAGCTTTACTTCAAAGAAGTAGTCAAACTACATGGAGTGCCTAGATCAATTGTTTCAGACAGGGATACAAAGTTTATGAGTTACTTCTGGAAGACCCTGTGGAAGCTCCTAGACACCAGGCTGCTTTTTAGTACATCCCACCATCCTCAAACTGATGGTCAGACAGAAATCACCAACAAAACACTAGGGAGAATACTGAGGTGCATTGTGAAGAAGTCCCTAGGAGATTGGGATCTCAAACTAGCCCAAGCAGAATTTGCCTTCAACAGGGCCCCTTCATCAAGTACTGGCCACAGTCCCTTTGAGGTGGTCTATGGCAGCAACCCACTCATGCCTATGGAGCTATCCAATGTGCCTAAAGAGATACTGAACTATGATGCCAAGAAAAGGGTGGAACAAATGCTCAGGTTGCATGAACAGGTTAAGAGAAACATAGAGAAGACTAATGAGCAGTACAAAATCAAAGCCAAGGTGCCAAGAGGAAAGAAGGAGTTTCAAGCAGGTGACCTGGTGTGGTTACACCTCAGAAAGGAAAGGTTCCCAAGCAAAAGAAAGAACAAACTTATGCCTAGAGCAGAAGGCCCTTTTGAAGTCATAGAAAAGGTGGGAGCCAATGCTTACAAGGTGGATTTGCCAGGAGAATATGGAGTTCATGGCACATTTAACATAGGAGACCTTAGCCCCTACTATGACAGTGAAGAAGAGAACCCTGGAGATTTGATGCTCAAATCTTTCCAACCTGGGGAGGATGAAGCAGGAGCTAGGGGAGCAACCTCATTTGGCAATCCAGTTCAGACAACAACCAACAAAGACACCCATGTTCAGTCTAAGGCAGATCAAGTCCAAACAACTAAGTTTTCAAAAGCAACAAAAGGTAACCATGTCCAAGCAACACACAATCAAGTTATGACACCATCAAAGGCTCATGATCAAGCAACAACAACATCTACACAAGCCATGCCAACCAGAGTAACAAGGTCCCAAATCAACAACAGCCAGAAGGATTCCACAGACACAAGTACCAGTTCCAGGCCACATATCCTACAGCAATTGTCCAAGCAAGGGCTCCAACTTCTTTTCCCATCTAGTTGAGGTCCTTAGCTACAAAAAAGTCCAGGATAAGTTTTCCAAATTATCCTTGGAAGTTCAAGTAAAACAGCCCACAAGTTAATCAGTCACTTTGAGAGCCAGGCTGGTTTCAAGACCAATGGATGAACAAAGGCATCTTACTTTTGTGTGACCCTTAGTAGTATTAATAAGGACGTTGGAAGGAGCTTAGAAGTCCCTCTCAAGGTTCCATTTGAAGCACCAGACAGCCAAAACAACCCCAAAGAAAACTGCTCAAACAATGCCATTTCAGGAAAGGAGACAAACTTACTTTTCAGTTGCTTTTTCTGAAGTTGTTGCAGTCTGTTTTGCTCGTCTTACTAGTAGACTTTTGTATCTCATTTGTTGTTATTTCAAGGGTCCTTTAAGCCCTTAGATGTAGTCTTATGTTGGATGGTGAGGATCTTTTGTAATGCTCTATATAAAGAGCTTTTTGCCTTGAAAGAAACTCAGAATGCTGAATGATAAAAACCAGAGTTTCCACTCTTTCTTTGTTAACCTGTGCCAGTCTTGGTTAGCTCTCAACCCTCAACAAACTTGTGCTAGTCTTAGTTTGTTGGCCTGAGTTAGAGTCATTCACTTGTGCTAGTCTTAGTGGGTGAGTTTAGCTTGGGATTCACTGCATTTAGAACTATCTGTGCTTGTCTTGGTAGTCCTGAATACAGGGTTTTATCTATCTTGTCCTTGTCTTGTGTTGTGTGTTTTCTATTCTTGTCTTAGCCCCTAGTTTGGTGTTTCAGTTGTGGAGTTTGAAATGTGAAAAGATAAGGTGGGTGGATGAGATGAGTGGGAATATATGCACCCGTATATATATAGTCATTATTATTACTATCGTTGTTTCATAATTATCCGTCTCGAAATAAATACGGGTATACATTTTCCCCTTAAAATGAACTTGTCCTCAGTTCGCCCACTCTCTCATTCCTCAAGTCTTCTCAAGTCTCATTACCGATTCTCGCCACTATCTATCGCCTAACAAGTTATCAAACCGAATGCAATCTTCTAAACGCACACAATCCCAGGTTCAAATTTTCGAATTGGTACATTAACTCCCCTAAAAGAGAAACTTGTCTCGAAGTTTGAAGGTCAAAAATCGAATGGTACCCGAGAGGGACTCATTATCTAATGTCGGCCAAGTCACACTCCCTGGTTTACCAATCGCCTTATTTACTTAAACAGTTCGATGGTTGTAGAGTCTATTGATCGAATACGAAAGAGGGGGGGGGGGTGAATTGAGTATTAAAAACTAGCCCCACTTTTTCGAATTAAATGATATGTAATTAATTATTTGATCTTATGAATTAAAATCAACTAATTAATTAATCAAAGTAAGCGCAAATAACGAAATAAACGAAAAGTAAAGAAATAAGAGAGAGGCACACGATTTTTGAAATGGTTCAGTTTCACACGTTGAAACCTACGTCCACTATTCTCGATTAATAATTTTTAGTACCTTTCTACGGATTACAAAAAATACCAACCCACTCGTATAATCAACACTATGATTATAACTCAAGGTGAGTATCGCTAAATACTCTATACTATCTTACGCTAATAAGAAAGTACAATATAACTCACACAAATTCCCGTTAAAGAATTGTAAGCTTATAATGATGAACTATTATCCAATAACGTATTTCACTCAAGCGATTGATAATAATTGATGCACGACTCTTTTAAAAACAAACTCTAAAAATAATAAATATTTGCGCAAAGGTTTGCTTTAAAACGACTTTGGAAAATCAACACAAATAAAATATGTAGCCGTGTGAATGTATGTGTTTGTATTTGCAACTAATATGTAATGAGTATTTATAGTAGTAGACCATAGTAGATCTAAAAACCCTAGTATAATATTTAATAAAGATACTTATCTTATCATAAAATAATATTTGCTTATCTTTTAGAAATATCTTTATCTCAAAATATTATTTGGTTTATCTTATAGAAATATATTTATCTTAATATCTCAAAATATTGTTGTAAAGATATAGTAGAATCCTAGATTAGGTAAACAAAGAAAACAAACCTATGGAGGCCGGATTCCTAGCTCACGAAACCCTAGGAGGCACGCATCCCTAGGTGGCACAAACTAGGTTTTCACGAAACCCTAGATGGCTCAAACACTAGGTGGGCTAATTAGGTTAACAACAAATTGAGATAGAATATATTAGAAACCCTAGGTAGCATGACACCCATAAGTTGTATTACTAACCAATAGAATCTCATAAATATATTCTCTATTAAAATAATTGATAAATATAAAAATACTCTTTCACTTTTGAAAACATTTCAAAACATTTTATTTCCAAAATCATGCATCAATATTTTCTCATCCAAAGTCATAGACTAAAGCTATAACTTTTGAACATAAAATCTCTCGAATGGAATAGTTACCGAATGACGACCTATACTATCTAATCTTCACAAAGATCTTCAGTATACGGATCATCTCTTCATCTTGATCACAAAGACCCTCCATCTCGAGTCTTGTGTAGTTTGATTTAGATCTTTTTTGAAGCGATTTTCTTTAAAGTTATGTCTGGTTAGCTATAACTTTCATGTTCACTTCCAAAGTTATTCCTGAAGTTGTTATAACTTTGTCTCACAGACTTTATCAAAGTTATGCCTAACTTTGATCTTTCTTCTCATAATTGGTGCTAGCTATAATAAGACTAAAGCACACAATTACACGCATATGATATATCGAGTAAAACATATTATTACGTAAACACATGTCATTATCAAAACTATGAAATTGGTCCAACAAATTCCCCCTTTTTGATGATGACAAGTCTCATATGATTTTTAATAACACAGTGACTAAGTATGGTTCCCCCTCAACAAAGCACTCCAAAGTTATAGCAACTTAGATCGCAAGAACAAAACAACTTAGCCAAAGTTATAGCTTGAGAGAATTTAAGAGATAACGAGTCTTGACAAGGAGCAAGCTTAAGCAAAGACTCAAATCATATCATTTCTCCCCCCTCTTGGCATCATTGAAAAGACAAGAACAAAGACATGAAACGACTAGAATAACGCATGTCAAGGCAAGAAATAGATATGCAAAATACGCAATATAAAACGATATATACTAAGCAAAATCAAGTGCAAATGTTAATTAAGAACTACAAACCACTAAATAGAGTGTTAGTTGCCATTGGGCCGAATAGAAAAAAGTTTAAACAAGCCAAAATGGGCCGAATTGGGTAGGTAGTTCAAGAGATAAGCACACAAGGATAGAAAAGCAAGGCATTGTGGGTGGGCGGGTGAGATTAGGGTGCTTTATAACTGGGCCTAGTCCGGTACTCGAGAGTGGAGAGACGGTCAAGACACGAGGACACATGTGTAGCTTGAGCGGTGAGGCAAACGTCAAAGTTCCGAACTTTCAATGAAAGAGCCTCCGTCGCATCAAAGATAGTACGCATCCCCTCACGCATTTCCGTACCACTTTTAACCAAAGAACCGCCTTGGCTCACCAAGTATGTCATCCGATCCCTTTGCCTATACATTTCTTGTCGACAATCAACAATGTTCCGTTCCAATTTAGCTAGGCGATCATCCATACCCGTCATCCATGCCCTCATCTCACTACTCACACCCGACCCACCTTGGTCACGGGTAGAGCTAGTGGAACCTAATGCCACGGTTTGAACGATCTTGTCCAACACCGCATCAATCTTCTTGTCCTGCGCATCAAGGCGCTCCATCACACTTCCCATGAACAAATCCAACCTAGACTCGATTCCCGAAAAATCAGTCCCAACCGGTTTCAACCCGACCGAACCCCCCTTGGTTAAGGACATCAACTCCGGTCCACAAGCATCCAACTTCATGAATTTTAAAAACGTGTCACTCATATCATCCTTGACGGTAACACCATAACTATTCACATCAACGACCCCTTTCGACTCTAGGAGCCGTGACAGCCACATCCCGTAGGGCAAATCAAGAGTTGCATAAATCTTGTCCTCGGTCACCGAAAAGGCGGTTTGTGAAATACGAGAAAATACAAGAAAAGGTAAATTAACCCGATTTCCCTCTAACCAATTTTTCACAACCAACATTTCATAACATGCAATCTTGTCCCGTCCTCCCCGACGCGGAATTACGGTGTTCCACAGAAAATTCAGCATAAATTTCAATTTTGGAGAAACACTCCCCGCCAAAACACAACTCGACAAAGACGCCCCAACATCAAAGTATTTCTTAACTTCCAACTTAGCCATGTCCGTTAGTTCCTCCCATGACGTACTCGGATTGATTTTGATTCCATCATCAGGAACCGAAAACAGAGTACAAAAGTCCGTCACGGAAATCGAAACTGAACGGCCATTAATAACGGCATTCAACACTCCATCGGATAACGAAACAGAGGCGAAAAACTGTATTACCTCAATCGGATAGACTGGACCCGAAAACTGTGCCACGGTTTCCCATTCTTGAAAATTGAGAAAATCGGTAAAGAATCCTAAAGCCGCATATTTGTCACACCAAGCTTTCGGATAAAAACGACCACCGTGTATTCCGTACTGAGCAACTCGGTTTACAAGCTTTCTTTCATCTTTCGTGAGACGGAGTTTATCAAGCCCGGAAGATATTTCTTGAGGCGAAAAATCACGGAATGTAACCCGTGTAATCACCTCGGGAACCGTGTCAGCAACTTCGGTTGTAGCTTCTTCTTGGACTCTAGCTTTTCCCTTATTTAACCTTCTTCTTTTTGTACCCTCAAGACTCGCACCGGACTCGGTTTGGTTCATGGTAAGAGTTTTTTGTGTGGGATTAGGAGAGGTATTTGTGGGCATGCTAGGCTTTGGAGTTTTAGGATTTGGGTTTTTGGAGATTTTTGATCTTGTGGAAGCCATGGATGAAGGTTGAAGGTTTGGGTAATTGTTTTTTTTTTTTTTTGTTGTTTGTTGTGGGTTGCCGTGAGGAAGGAGAAGGAGGTAGTAAAAGAAATTGATTGAGTATTGATGTGGTGAAAGTGATGGGTAATAATGGATTGTAAGAGTTGGGAATAGTACTTTTGTACTTGGCACATGGATGTGCCGGCTCTAAGAGTCCACTTTTCCTTTTTTTTTTTTTTTTTTAATTTGGGTAGGAAAAGGAATCTTAGGTAATTATTTTTGAGATATGGTAAGGATAGAATTAGGTAAATAAAAAGATATGGTTAGGTGATTTTGTTTGAGAATTTCGGCTAGTATAGGATACATGGGTAGAATTTGGCTCAATTTTGGAAAGTGAATAAGATAGGTTTTTGGCAAATATGTGGTTCATAATTCAATTTCCATAAAACACTTAATATGCAAGATACTCACGTAAAATATATTATATTAAACACAAATATACTAGCAATGAAATATGCGGACACAGTCATACAATCTCGTCTTATTCTAGCCAGTCACGCAGGTTCACAAAATAAATAAGATGAATTTAATTGCTACCGATTAAACCAATTTCCAACCGCAAAATCTCAAAACGTCTTCTCGCTAACGCCTTTGTTAAAATGTCAGCCCATTGATTGTCAGTACTACAAAATTCGAGTTTAATGTTGCCCTTTTCTACATGGTCACGCAAAAAATGATGTCTAATGTCTATATGCTTAGTACGAGAATGCTGAGCTGGGTTCTTAGAAATAATAATAGCACTCGTATTATCACAGAAAACAGGCATACAGCCAACATTAACACCATAATCACATAGTTGTTGCTTTAACCAAAGTAGTTGAGAACATACCAATCCTGCAGCGATATATTCGGCTTCTGCAGTAGATAATGCAACCGAATTTTGCTTCTTTGAGCCCCAAGTAATTATGCAAGGTCCAACAAACGTGGCAAATCCAGAGGTACTTTTTCTATCTAAGGAGCATCCGGCATAATCTGCATCTGAATATCTTACTAGATCGAAATTACACTCAAGTGGATACCACAAATATAAATTAGATGTACCAATTAAATATCTCAAGATACGTTTAACTGCAATCATATGTGATTCTTTAGGACATGATTGAAATCTAGCACATACACATACGCTAAACATAATGTCAGGTTTACTTGCAGTCAAATATAATAAAGAACCAATCATACCTCGATATGTAGTCTCATCTACGGACTTACCATTTTCATCTAAGGTCAACTTTTTGTCAGTTACCATAGGTGTGTCCATTGGATGAGCGTTTTCCATACCAAATTTTCTGATTAGCTCCTTGACATATTTTTGTTGGTGAATCTTTATCCCTTCTTTGGTTTGTTGAATTTGCAATCCTAGGAAGAATTTTAATTCTCCCATCATGCTCATTTCAAATTCTGAGGTCATAAGATCTGAAAAATACTTGCACAAATTATTGTTAGTAGAACCAAAAATAATATCGTCTACATAAATTTGAGCAACAAGTAAATCAGAACCCTCGGATTTTAGAAATAGGGTTTTGTCGACAGATCCTCTTTTAAAATTGTTTTGTAATAAAAATTTTGATAATCTGTCGTACCAAGCCCTATGCGCTTGTTTCAAACCATATAAAGCTTTATCGAGTTTAAAAACATGGTTTTGAAACTTGCTATTCAAAAATCTAGGAGGTTGTTCAACAAAAACCTCTTCTTCCAAATAACCGTTAAGAAATGCAGTCTTAACGTCCATTTGGAATAATTTCATTCCTTTATGAGCTGCGAAGGCGATGAGCAAGCGAATAGCTTCAAGTCTTGCTACTGGAGCGAATGTCTCGTCATAATCAATCCCTTCTTGTTGATTATAACCTTGAACGACCAAATCGAGCCTTGTTACGAACTATAACTCCTGAATCATCCAATTTATTTCTGAATACCCATCGAGTACCAATCACAGTTCGATTAGAAGGTCGTGGCACAAGGTGCCATACTTTATTGCGTTCGAACTGTTGAAGCTCCTCTTGCATAGCCACAATCCAGTCGGATTCTGCAAGAGCTTCCTTGATGTTGGTAGGCTCTATGGTAGACAGAAATGAGTAGAATGAACAAAAGTTATTTAATGTTCGCCTAGTTTGAACTCCTTTAGTCAAACTTCCTAGGATACTATCCATAGGATGAGAACTCTTATATTTCCATTTCTTAGAGTTCCTAGGCTCATCATCATCTGATGAACTCTCATTTTCCTCAAATGATTCAGAATCAAGATTGGTTCCCCCTGAGTTGGACTCTGGGGTTATAGCTGAAGTTGGTACAACTTCAGTTACACCATCTTGGTTCTGGTTCAAAGTTATAGCATCATCAGCTATAACTTCAGTTTCCTTTTTCTTGTTTTGAGAAGAGACATTCGTATCATCAACAATTGTCTCAGTTCTCTGTTCAAGGTCATTTGCGGATTTATCAAGTTCATCATTGATTCCTTCAATAACTTCTTCATTATTATCTGGCTCGTCTTCCCTTGAAAGGCGAAAGTCTGGATCATTCATGTCTTCTTCTTCATTCTGTTCAACTTGCTCAGGCACATTATCTTCATCAAATACAACATGAACACTTTCTTCTATGCACAAAGTTCTTTTGTTAAATACTTTAAAAGCTTTACTATGATTAGAATAACCAACAAACACAGCTTCGTCACTTCGTGGATCAAATTTGCTCAAATTACTTTTTCCATTATTATGGACAAAACATTTACTCCCGAAGCAACGAAGGTGAGCTATATTGGGTTTTCTCCCTCTTAAAAGTTCGTAGGGAGTCTTTTTGAGAATTGGTCTAATCATAGCTCTATTGTGCACATAGCATGCAGTACTTATGGCTTCTGCCCAGAAACTCTTAGGAAGGCCACTACACAAAAGCATAGTGCGGGCCATGTCCTCTAATGTTCTATTCATACGTTCCACGACACCATTTTGTTGTGGGGTTCGTGGTGCCGAAAAGTTATGTCCTACACCGTTCTCCCTACAATATTCTATAAAAGCTTGATTATCAAATTCGGTGCCATGATCCGTACGAATGGAAACTAACTTTTTATCATACTTGTTTTGGGCGAGCTTCATTAGTACTACAAACTCATTGAAAGTTTCATCTTTGGTAAATAGAAAGATAGGCCATACATACCTTGAGTAGTCGTCGATGATGTCGGTCGTTATACACCAAAAATAAAACCTAAATCTACTAACTAAGAAGATAGCGGAAGTAGGGTCGATCTCCACAGGGAGGAAACTAACTAACTGTAATCTAAATCTGCCAGTCACAATCTGGGGGGTTTTGAAATGGTTTTAACTAAACTAAATAAGATTAAAGGAAAGAGAAATAAAGGAAGAAATAGATATGGAATAAATCAGATAAAGAGAAATATGCTAGGATTCGGTCCGCTGCAGTATCGGCATCTACGGGTCAACTAAGTCAGTTGATCTATCAATGAGAAGGGCAATGGTTTTCTCCTCTCGGTCTCAAACCGCCCTAGGGATTTTCCTAATTAACTCTCGTCCTCTTAGGAGTCACCTATCAATTCTAAGCAAGCCTTCCCTTCCAATCTCTCGATCCAGATCGGGGTTAACTACCTAGCCTAGTCTCCTGCGTGCACTCATTCGACTAAACCTCAATTAAATTGCTTAAACTGATTCTCATATTCAAGACTAACGAAAATAATCTATCCTAACATGCCTCTACTACAGTTTCCCTCATCCCAACATAGAAGAGAATTAGCTACTCATGCTATTAACGATGCTAGCTAAGACGATTAAACATATGACAATAGACATAATAAAATCGTAATTAACAAGCACGAATAATTACAACGCAGTAATTAAGAAGAGTAAACAGTGATTAAGACAAAGGTTAAGAATAAAAGAGAGAAAAGAGGAAAGGAGTTTACAATCTTAGCAAATCCGGCGTAAAGAACAAATCCTACGTCGATAAACCCGAATGCAAACCAAAGATAAAGTTCAGAAACTAATGGAAGATTAATGCTAATGATTCCGAACCCTAAGGGTTCTGAATCCTAATGATTCTGAATAATTCCTAATGACGTAAATAAGAGTTTATATAATGCAAAACACGACTCTTAAACCCTAATTAAGCTATGGACTTAAGGCCCATGATAGATTCTACTCGATCGAGGGAAAATACCAATCGATCGAGGACTTTATTCTAGGAAATCACTCGATCGAGTAATAATTCTACTCGATCGAGCAACTTTTCAGCAGCAACCACTCGATCGAGCACATGACAGCTCGATCGAGCAACTCTTCACTTCAACTCTCCTCGATCGACCAAATATATAATCGATCGAGGTCTTTTGGCTTGGCACATGGTGTTAGTCAAGGCTTTGGACTCGATTATGAACGGTTTCATGCTTTCCCATGCAAGAGCTTCCGTCCCGTTCCTTTTATTCTCCTAAATGCATGCAAATTGGACTGTTTTGGCTCGGTTTCCGCTACTACGCAGCTTGTACCTACAAAATAGTAATGAAAGTACAAAGTAGCCAAATAGGGGCATATATTGATATAATATCACCTAAATGACATAGAAATGCGTGCAATAAATGGACTAGAAAGTCTATATAAAATAGACGCATCAAACTTCCCCAAACTAAACATTTGCTTGTCCTCAAGCAAACTAAATGCAACTATATGGAACTTAATGAACCTAGGGGAATGGAGCAAGTCTCAGAGCTAGCTACAAGTCAATGCTAAACCATTCAATGCACTCATTCAATCGCTACAAAGCTTAATACGAAAGTGAACGAATTTATACAATCTTGGAAATAAATTAGACTTTCGACCTTGCAAGACTCAACCAAATTCGGACTCTCGCGGGTCACTCTTCTCTC
Source organism: Heliosperma pusillum (assembly GCA_022085475.1). Lineage (NCBI taxonomy): Eukaryota > Viridiplantae > Streptophyta > Magnoliopsida > Caryophyllales > Caryophyllaceae > Heliosperma > Heliosperma pusillum. The sequence goes on from JAIUZE010006849.1 coordinate 56,328, forward strand.
GACAAGCAAATGGTAAGTAAATATGTATAAGAAAGAGAGAAGAAAATATAGTCACTCACCTAGACTACGACCGACACAACATGCATTGCTAACTAACATGAATGATGATTCAAGCACCGTACACACGCATAACCACCGTTCAAGGACAATCACGTGCCGAACATTTGCAAAAATATGGATATGTGAGGCTAATTGGTAGGAAGGAGCAAAATAATTAATGAAAATGTGAGGGTAAATAGCCAAGCTAGTTCCGAACAAGACCGCAATAGAACTCGTTCCATCTTCCAACAATCAAAAATTAAGCTCGATGCCTTACCAAATCTAGGCATAAACAACACAAATCCCAAACAACACCTCAACAAAATAATGATACGCATAGGAGGTGTAGATAACAGAAACTTCAGCCAATTATTTTTCCAATATATATTTTTTCATTTTTTCTTTCTTTTCATTTTTTTCTTTTTCTTTCTCTTGGCTGTCTGAGGAAAACCACTCGATCGAGTATAATGAGTCACTCGATCGAGGCAAATAAACACAAAATCGATTTGATCGAGCTAAACAAACTGCTCGATCGAGGCACTATTCTCACTTCTCTTCTTTTTTCTCACAAATACCCACTCCAATCAATGAAACGAGCCAAAAACTGACACAACGGTAGAATATACCTCGACTACTAAACTAGCTCGGCAAAGGTAGGCTCAGTTTAGGATGTAGTTAAGGGCAACAGGCAGATATGGCTTTATGTGGAGTTAATGGGGTAAAATGAGGAAAAGGGAGATGCAAATATTCTCAAAACACGTAATACCGACCACAAACCCAATGCGTGCAGGCAATAAGAAATCAAAATTCATATACAAGCAAATGACACGAGATGTGGGGAGTAACTACTCTCATTCCTAGATGAACTGGTCATAGATGTCACCAGTTATAGGCTCTAAAATCTCAGAATATATAAGTAGTTTGCCAAAATGTTGAGTCAAGTCTAATAATCAAATTTAAATTCCAAGACAAAATTCAATAGTTCACTATTTCGATTTTACTAAATAAGTCAAGAAAGGTGCAAAGAATAGCATAGAACAGACTTGTAGTGCCATTTCATCATAAACAAGACTCCAATCCGACTCAACTATATGCAAAAATAAACGTGATATTTTTGATTTTTTCAAAAAATTTCTAATTAACATGAATTGTAAACGTGAATGCAATACAAATGCAAATGCAGACGCAAAAGGATGTAAAACACTTCCCCAAACCAAAACAGACAATGTCCTCATTGGCTAAAGCACAAAAGCATATAAGGGAAAGGGAAAAAAAAACCTAATACATGTTCCTAAGGAATGAAATATATATGAAGAATGGAAAAGAACAAAAGGAACAGAAAAACTTACAAAACAAAGGCTTACCCAAACCAGCATCAACCTGGGGGTCGATCGAGTAGAAAGCCGACTCGATCGAGAACTTTTTCAGTCACGGTTGCTCGATCGAGTAATTGGTCTTTACTCGATCGAGTAATCTCTTGGCAGCACAACCTTCGACTTCGAGCAATTGTTTCCTGCTTGTTTCTCCTGCAAAACGATGTTCAGCAGGAAAAGTAGATTGTCTAATGAAAACGCGACAAATTGTTTTTACAAATTGCATGGGGTTGCGAACCCGGCTAATAACCACATAGTTTCGTGACAAGGACACCGCTAGGCCTTTGACTTGCGGAAGTACCCTCAGCTGTGGTAATTTCCGCCTTCTTTTTCCACACATACGTCTTTGCTGGGAGTCTAGCTCCACTTTTGAATCGCTCGAACATGTGTGAACTTCTTCCATCTTCGCTGGTACGGTAATCTCAACAGTCGAAGACGGAATCAAGAGTACTCAAGTCTTCCTCCTGAACAGTCTTATCTATCCCTCTCTACCTGCGCATACACAACTATAGAGAGAAAGATAAGAACAGTCTTAAGGAATTAGAAATTCCTTAAGACGAGACAGAAATAAATAACAGAAAATTAAATTGCCTCCCCGGCAACGGCGCCAAAATTTGATGTCGGTCGTTATACACCAAAAATAAAACCTAAATCTACTAACTAAGAAGATAGCGGAAGTAGGGTCGATCTCCACAGGGAGGAAACTAACTAACTGTAATCTAAATCTGTCAGTCACAATCTGGGGGGTTTTGAAATGGTTTTAACTAAACTAAATAAGATTAAAGGAAAGAGAAATAAAGGAAGAAATAGATATGGAATAAATCAGATAAAGAGAAATATGCTAGGATTCGGTCCGCTGCAGTATCGGCATCTACGGGTCAACTAAGTCAGTCAATCTATCAATGAGAAGGGCAATGGTTTTCTCCTCTCGGTCTCAAACCACCCTAGGGATTTTCCTAATTAACTCTCGTCCTCTTAGGAGTCACCTATCAATTCTAAGCAAGCCTTCCCTTCCAATCTCTCGATCCAGGTCGGGGTTAACTACCTAGCCTAGTCTCCTGCGTGCACTCATTCGACTAAACCTCAATTAAATTGCTTAAACTGATTCTCATATTCAAGACTAACTAAAATAATCTATCCTAACATGCCTCTACTACAGTTTCCCTCATCCCAACATACAAGAGAATTAGCTACTCATGCTATTAACGATGCTAGCTAAGACGATTGAACATATGACGATAGACATAATAAAATCGCAATTAACAAGCATGAATAATAACAACGCAGTAATTAAGAAGAGTAAACAGTGATTAAGACAAAGGTTAAGAATAAAAGAGAGAAAAGAGGAAAGGAGTTTACAATCTTAGCAAATCCGGCGTAAAGAACAAATCCTACGTCGATAAACCCGAATGCAAACCAAAGATAAAGTTCAGAAACTAATGGAAGATTAATGCTAATGATTCCGAACCCTAAGGGTTCTGAATCCTAATGATTCTGAATATTCCTGATGACGTAAATAAGAGTTTATATAATGCAAAACACGACTCTTAAACCCTAATTAAGCTATGGACTTAAGGCCCATGATAGATTCTACTCGATCGAGGACCACTCGATCGAGGACTTTATTCTAGGAAATCACTCGATCGAGTAACAATTCTACTCGATCGAGCAACTTTTCAGCAGCAACCACTCGATCGAGCACAGGACAGCTCGATCGAGCAACTCTTCACTTCAACTCTCCTCGATCGACCAAATATATAATCGATCGAGGTCTTTTGGCCTATCGTGCAGTGTTGGACATGGCTTTGGACTTGAATGCGAGCGGTTTCACGCTTTCCCATGCAAGAGCTTCTGTTCCGTTCCTTCCATTCTCCTAAATGCATGCAAAATGGACTGTTTTGGCTCGGTTTTCGCTACTACGCAGCTTGTACCTACAAAATAGTAATGAAAGTACAAAGTAGCCAAATAGGGGCATATAGTGATATAATATCACCTAAATGACATAGAAATGCGTGCAATAAATGGACTAGAAAGTCTATATAAAATAGACGCATCAATTGGACTGTTTTGGCTCGGTTTCCGCTACTACGCAGCTTGTACCTACAAAATAGTAATGAAAGTACAAAGTAGCCAAATAGGGGCATATAGTGATATAATATCACCTAAATGACATAGAAATACGTGCAATAAATGGACTAGAAAGTCTATATAAAATAGACGCATCAGTCGACTAAGACGAATACGTACCTTGATCCACCGCGGCTTCTGACTTTCATAGGTCCACACAAATCCATGTGTACCAACTCAAGTGGACGCTCTATACTTACTACTCATTTCGGTTTGAAAGAAGATCTAACTTGTTTACAACGGGCACATGTGTCACACATCTTCTCTTGTTCGAATTTGATTGAGGGTAGACCCTCAACTAAATTCCAATATTTGAGTTTCTTTAAAATCGTTGGACTAATGTGTGCAAACCTCTTGTGCCACAAGCATGAATCATCTACTTTGACTTTCATGCACGTAAAGGAACTTGTAGTGACTTTCTTTAAATCAATCATATACACGTTCCGTTTACGTAGGCCTTCTAAGATAACATTACTAGTACCTTCAACTATGATACAACAAACGTTTGAATGAAAAACGACTTTGTTGCCTTTGTCACATAATTGAGAGATACTTAGCAAGTTATGCTTAAGACCATCTACCAGATATACATTATTAATGGCATGTGAAGAAGATATACCAATCTTACCTACACCGATTATGTTGCCCTTCTTGTTGTCTCCAAAGGTGTCCTTGCCACCGTTGAAGGGCTCTAGTGAAAGAAAAAGATTTTTTTTTTCCGGTCATGTGTCTCGAACATCCACTGTCGAGATACCATAGATTGTTTTCTTTCACTATTATCTACAAGAGAATCAAATACAGCTTTTAGGTACCCACGCTAAGTTGGGTCCTTTGTGGTTAGTGACTCTATATATTTGATCTTTCCTAACCCATACCTGTTTGACAATTCTTTTCTTCTTAGGATAGGGCTTGCTAGGTTTATTGTAGTGATTGTTATTGTTACGACGCACATTAGGTTTAAACGACTGCTTCTGATTCACATGAGGTTTAGATTTTGAAGGTACAGATGTGTAATCGAAAGCTATGTCATAAAACCACCTGAACTCATTGTTTCTAACCTCATTACGTTGAGATTCAGGTATAGACTCATTAATATTAGACACGTCATGTTCTTTAACAAAATTAGTTTGATTTTTGTTGTCGTTGACATATTTAACACAATTATCTTTAACATGACCGTTGTGACCACAATAATTGCAAATCAGATATTCTGAAAGATTGACGTACTTCCTTCTTCTAAAATCACAATCAGAAGGAGTGGATTTGCACTTATCATGGTCTCTACGACTATAACATTCATGACCTAGACCCATCTTCATGTTATTGTTAGACTGTTCGGTAAGGAAGTCTAAGACCTTCTGACTTCCTTCCCACTTATCATGAACTTTTCGTGCATGTAGGAGCAATTCCTTCAAAGACTGAATTTCTTTTTCACACGACGAATGATCTACATTCGAGTCTTTGGAGGGATTGTTCTTTTTGAAATTTTCACGAAAATCATTGAAACGTTTGTTCAAGATAAGTTTCTCCTCATTATGTTGACTCTTGGCTTGGGAGAATTCAGCCTTTATATCTTTCAATTGCTGAGAAAGAAAAGAGTTTACTTTCTCGTGATCAAGGATAACAACTTCCTTTGCCTTAGCTTCAGATTGTAAAAGCTCATTGACTTTCTTCAATTCTAAAGTTATAGCTTCATTAGCTATAACTTTGGCTTGAAGATGCTTAATGTTGAGCTTTAACTCTGAGATTATAGCTTCATTAGCTATAACTTTAGACTCAAGAGCTTCTTTCTCAACATTTGTCTTGTCTGAAGTTATAGCTGAAGTTGCCATAACTTTAGACTTGAGCTTTTTAGCTTTGGCCTTTAGAAGTTGGTTTTCCTCAGCAATATCAAGAATTTGTTCTTTAAGATCTTTTAATTCAAGACTCTGTTCATGACAATGATCTAAGGCTTCTTCAAAATACTTAATTAAAGACTTCTTAGATAAATTCTTAACTTGCTTTTTAAGTTCAAGATGACTAACCTCTTCGTCATCTTCTGAATCTGGTTCTGAATCTGAATTGCTAACAAGACACATCTCGGATTCGCTTTCATTGTCACTGTCAGAAATTAGGTCAAGACTGACGTTGCTTAGACACAAGTTGGCGACTTCCTCTTCCTCTGACTCGTCGTCCTCTGTGTCGAGATCTCCCCAGCAATAAGCCATCATCACTTGCTTGAATTCCTTCTTGGTTTTGTCTCGTTGATTTTTGTCTTTGATTTTCTTCCATGTGGGGCAATCTTTGATCATGTGATCATTATCCCCACATTTGAAGCAACCACGACTTGAAAGAGACCCTTTTGACTCAATTGGCTTTTTGTAAGATTTGTTAGTGTTATTGTTAAACGTTTTCCCTTGTGGTTTATTAAAGAATTTTTTCTTAAAACGTCTAGCAAATAACACTGTTTCATCTTCAAGATCCGAATCATGTCTTTCACTAGATTCGGCTTGTAAAGCCACTTTCTTGCTATTACTATCATTTGCCTCATCTTCATCAAGAGTAATCTCGTGAGCCATTAGGGTTCCAAGTAGCTCTTGATAAGATAGGTCAGATAGGTCTTTACATTCCTCAATTACCGTCACCTTAGGTCTCCATCGTTTAGATAGACTTCTAAGGATCTTCCTGGCAATTTCCTCGGAGTCAAAAGTTTTTCCAAGATTTTTCAATTCATTAATGATACTAGAGAAGCGAGTGGACATGCTGTCAAGCGATTCATTTTGTTCCATGGAGAACAGTTCGTATTTTCGCATAAGTAGTGCAATACGTTGCTTTTTGACAACAGTTGTCCCCTCATAGGCTAACTCAAGACCATCCCATATTTCCTTGGCAGTAGAACTAGATGAGAAACGATCAAATTCAGTATGGGTCATGCCGTTTTGCAACAGACTGTAGCCTTTGAATTTTTCTCAGCTTTCTTATAATCTGCCTCAACATAGTCATCTTCTTTCTTTTCGATGGAAGTGCCAGTAGCAGATCCAAGCATGATCTTATTAGGACCATTCTTAATGATTAGCCAACACTCCCAATCGTTACCCTTTATGAAATGGGTCATCATATTTTTCCATAAACTGTAGTTCTTCCCATCGAATACGGGACACTTTAGATGTTTGGAACCATTAAAAAAAAATTAAATGCAGCGGAAAATAAATAAAAATAAAAAGACAAATGGATCAGACTCTTTGCTGTAAGGCAATCAAGAGCACGAGGCTCTGATACTAATTGTAGAGTCTATTGATCGAATACGAAAGAGGGGGGGTGAATTGAGTATTAAAAACTAGCCCCACTTTTTCGATTTATATGATATGTAATTAATTACTTGATCTTATGAATTAAAATCAACTAATTAATTAATCAAAGTAAGCGCAAAATAACGAAATAACGAAAAGTAAAGAGATAAGAGAGAGGCACACGATTGTTGAAGTGGTTCAGTTTCACACGTTGAAACCTACGTCCACTATTCTCGATTAATAATTTTTAGTACCTTTCTACGGATTAAAAAATTACCAACCCACTCGTATAATCAACACTATGATTATAACTCAAGGTGAGTATCGCTAAATACTCTATACTATCTTACGCTAATAAGAAAGTACAATATAACTCACACAAATTCCCGTTAAAGAATTGTAAGCTTATAATGATGTACTATTATCCAATAACGTATTTCACTCAAGCGATTGATAATAATTGATGCACGACTCTTTTAAAAAAACAAACTCTAAAAATAATAAATATTTTGCTCAAAGGTTTGCTTTTAAAACGATCTTGGAAAATCAATACAAGTAAATAGATGTGCCGTGTGATTGTAGTGTATTTCGTGTATTTTGCAAATAATATGTGAATGAGTATTTATAGTAGTAGAATCATAGTAGATCTAAAACCCTAGTATAATATTTAATAAAGATACTTATCTTATCATAAAATAATATTTGCTTATCTTTTATAAATATCTTTATCTCAAAATATTATTTGGTTTATCTTATAGAAATATATTTATCTTAATATCTCAAAATATTGTTGTAAAGATATAGTAGAATCCTAGATTAGGTAAACAAAGAAAACAAACCTATGGAGGCCGGATTCCTAGCTCACAAAACCCTAGGATGCACGCATCCCTAGGTGGCACAAACTAGGTTTTCACGAAACCCTAGATGGCTCAAACACTAGGTGGGCTAATTAGGTTAATAACAAATTGAGATAGAATATATTAGAAACCCTAGGTAGCATGACAACCCATAAGTTGTATTACTAAAAAATAGAATCTCATAAATATATTCTTTATTAAAATAATTGATAAATATAAAAATACCCTTTCACTTTTGAAAACATTTCAAAACATTTTATTTCCAAAATCATGCATCAATATTTTATCATCCAAAGTCATAGACTAAAGCTATAACTTTTGAACATAAAATCTCTCGAATGGAATAATTACCGAATGACAACCTATACTATCTAAACTTCACAAAGATCTTCAGTATACGGATCATCTCTTCATCTTGATCACAAAGACCCTCCATCTCGAGTCTTGTGTAGTTTGATGTAGATCTTGTTTGAAGCGATTTTCTTTAAAGTTATGCCTGGTTAGCTATAACTTTCATGTTCACTTCCAAAGTTATTCATGAAGTTGTTATAACTTTGTCTCACAGACTTTATCAAAGTTATGCCTAACTTTGATCTTTCTTCTCATAATTGTTGCTAGCTATAATAAGAATAAAGCACACAATTACACGCATATGATATATCGAGTAAAACATATTATTACGTAAACACATGTCATTATCAAAACTATGAAATTGGTCCAACAATGGTCAATTCACTAAGGTTCACAATGGCAATAATGAAATTCCTAGTCTATGGATCTATCGAAGGTGAAAACACACACTCAAGCTTGAGACTTAACACTCCAATATCGTAAATGACCCTCAAATCACCCTGGCGCTACACGCCAAATCTCACACAATCACATGAATATGCACTAAATCACAAAATATTCGGACTACATGAAACGATTACGAAATGGAAGGTGACTCAAACATGAACAATACTCCCAATTTCGTACACCATGCCACGCATGTAGTGTATCAAGCCCACCACATGATCACACATGTGTTTTCCATATCCGTATCCAACCATCATCAACATCTCCGTCCGCAAAGGGACCACAACACAATCATGCAAATTACTACTACAATAGCCATTTGGTAAACGACCACGAGAATGAATATCATTTGCTCTTAGCCTTTGCAAAAGTAAAATCACAGTAATCAATACCATCCATCGCTATCGTAGCATTCCAATTATTAATTCACTCATGTTAATTAACATTTTTCATATAATTGCACCTTGAAACAACAAAATGTCACATAATATGATCTCACATAAACAATTCACACAAATATCGCCCAAGTAGGGCCAACATGCTCATCTAGATACAAAAAAATTCGCAAGAATATCGCCCATGTAGGGCCAACATGTTCATCTACGTACAAACCAACCACCATGAAGTACCAATTATGGGATACCCTTAATACTTGGTCATGTATTAGGCCAGCTCGGTCTGATCAGAATTTCACTCGGTCGAGTAAATGAGTAACTTTGTCTAGTAAATGGGGAACTCGGTCTAGTAAGAGGTTAACTCGGTCCATTAAATGGGTAACTCGGTCGAGTGAACGTGGCACTCAACCTAGTATCACACCGCAAAATTTGGGTCTAGTCCACAATCACTTCTAAGGTCACTTATTCTAGCACACGAGTGCAAATGAACTCAAGGGAGACTAGTATACGGTCCAACATTCAAAGGTTAAAACAACTCTTGGACTCATGGCCATCGTCACTATACAATCAAAATAAAACAATCGGGTTATTGCATGAAAAATCACATTTACACACATCTTCCTATTATACAATTTGTAACGCCCGCAAATTTAGTAATTTAATTATATTAATATTTAATTATTTTAGTATGATAAATTCACTTTAGTTTAGTCTTAAAATAGGATATTTATATTTTGGGAAGAACTTGTATCTTTTCCGTTCATTCTGAGTCCGTATTTGGAATTTACTCGGAAATCCGAGTGGGTAAGGTCCCAAATGGATATTAGGCCTTCGATTTTCATTCCACAAAAAAACTTGAACCACTAAACCCACATCTTTCCTCTCGTTTTTCAGAAAACTCCATCTCTTTTATCTCTCTCACCTAAACGCTAACCTCCATTGTTACACTAAAATCTCTCAAGCTTTAAACCCACACAAATCCCTCATATCTTACTCGTTTTCCTTAATTCTTAGTCCATTCTTCCTCTTTCCTTGTGCTCTATCTTACAAGGTAAGAAAGGTGCAAGCTTTCTCTTATCTCTTTTTATCCATCTTTCTCAAGGATGAGTTTTACTCATCTTCTTATGATAAAATTGTAGGAAGAGACTTGCAAGACCTATATAAGGATTACTACATGGTTGAAAAAGAGATAGAGGATTGAAGAGCTAAGGTAATGTTGACGGGTTACTCGATATCATATTGTTATGTGTTTTAGAATAATGTTTATGAGAAAGAAGAGTTCTTTGCTAGCTATTGATATGAATAGATGCTCTCACATGTTGAAATGTTGAATTATGTTTTATTTACCTTACCATGGTGAAAGTTGGTGTTAGTGTGTTAATTATCCTTCTTATTGTATGAACATGCTTTAAGGACACAAATATTAGTTTATTTGACTTTTGATACCTGTGTTGGATGTTTTAATGCCCATATGTTGTGTGCGATGTTGATTAATGATGATTTACGTGGATAATTATTAATGGGTTTGAGTTTTGTATGTATGGGGGATGTTTGAGGCAAGTTTCGGAGTAAAAGAGTTCCAGCCGGCCGACCAGATGCCAGCCAGCCGGCCGGCTGGGAGCACCCAGTAACCTAATGTTTTCATTTCGTGGATTTTCGATGAAGATAACCATGGAAGCTACGCTTGGGCTGCTAGTCAAATTTCAAGGAGCAAGGCTAAGACCTATGGAGGAGAACCGATCCTACCGAACTTTCGGAATGGTTCCGCGAGATGGAAAAAACAGTTTGATCTCTTTCAAATGCAAGAGGCCGATAAAGTGAGGATTTCCTCTCTCTTACTTGTAAGGGAGGCCGATCATTGGTGGACCATTACTAGCCCCATTGCAATCCAAGAAGCCAATTTTGGTTGGAACAGCTTCAAAGTGCTTGTTGAGGACCGCTTTTACCCAAAAGAACTCAAGCAACAAAGGTTGAAGGAATTCATTGATCTCAAGCAAGGGGACATGTCAGTTCAATAGTTTACTACTAAGTTTAACAAGCTTTCTTATTTCGCTTCAAGGCTTGTTAAGGATGATGAAGACCGAGCCTTCTATTACCGCAATAAATTGAGTGCCTTGTTGGAGATCAAAGTAAGAAGGAGCTCCGTGATATTTTTTGAGCTATATGACGATGTCATTTGGGCAGAAAACTCCTTGAAAGCCATCAAGGAAGAATCTAAAGCCAAGACTCCTTCCTCATCCTTCACTCCCCATCCTAATTTCTACGGCAAGAGGCCATTTGTTGCTTCTTCTTTCACCTCTTTTGCAAATAAGAGTAATTTTGTTCCAAGAGGCCAAGCCCCCTCTAATGTTAATACCCAAGCTAACCTTCATGTCAATGCTCAAGCTATGGTACTGGGCGTTTTTTAAGACCAAGGTCGCCTATGCAACTTTTGTAAGAAGTCGTATCACCCGGGAGTTGCTTGCTACAACCGACACTTAGTGTGCTACTTTTGCAAGAAATCCGATCATCGTTTCAACGATTGCCCGGATATGAAGCTCCTCAATACTAAACCCAAAGGCTCTATCTTTGTCTTGATTTGTGTCGAAGCCGATGCTCACCCCGAGATTATCAGCCATGCCTTACTCTCTTTGATATCAGCGCTTCTATGTCCTTTATTTGTTTCATCACTCATCGATATTTGTTGATAAGTTAATCCTTGAGTCTACTTCTAGTGAGTATACTTCCATATCCTTACCTTTCGAAGAAATCATTTCTTGTTACCTTGTTTATCCCGACGGACCTATCCTCATTGGAGAAACAATCTTTCCCGCTAACCTTCGTAGATTCTCTCTTGGTGAATTTGATGTAATTTTGGGTATGGATTGGTTAGCTAAGTATCATGCTAGGTTTGATTGTAGGGATCAAACGATCTTTCTTAGGAGTCCTTTAGGATTTTGTGTAACCTATAAGGGAAGCTATTCCCAAATGTGTGTGAAATTGATTTCGGCGTTGAAGTTGGTAAGTATTGTGAGGAAGGGTTAGCAAGCTTTCTTATATGTTGTGACATCCTCCCTCACTCCTTTACCTAATATTGAAGAGATACTCGTGGTACGTGACTTTCCCTATGTGTTCCCCGAATATTTGCTCGGGATTCCTCCCGAGTGTGACGTGGAGTTTTTTATTCACCTTGTACCCGGAACCAGTCCAATTGCCAAATCCCCTTACCGCATGGCTCCTACCAAATTGAAAGAGTTGCGAAAACAACTCAATGATATGATCGAAAAGAGTTTTATTTGTCTGAGTGCCTCACCTTGGGGTTGTCCCGTACTCTTTGAGAAGAAAAAAGGATGGTTCTACGAGGCTTTATATCGATTACCGTGAGCTTAACCGAGTTACAATAAAAAACAAGTACCATTGCCAAGAATTGAAGACTTGCTTGATCAACTTAAGGGTGCTTCTACGTTTTAGAAGAATTATTTGAGATCCATTTACCATCAAATCCCCGTTCGTGAATCCGATATTCCCAAGACAGCTTTTAGTACAAGATATGGTCACTTTGAGTTCAAGGTGATGCCTTTTGGGTTGACGAATGCTCCCGCTATCTTCATGAACCAAATGAACCGCACTTTTAGTGAGTTCCTTTACAAATGTATAGTGGTTTTTATTGATGACATCTTGATCTTTTCTATGTCCAAGAAAGAGCATGATATTCACATTCGTACCATTTTGGGAGTTCTTCGACGACAAAAGTGGTTTGCTAAGTTTTCCAAATGTGAGTTTTGGTTGCCTGAAGTGTCTTTCATGGCCATGTGATTTCTAAAGAAGATGTTATGGTAGATCCTTCTAAGATTGAATTCGTTGTTGAGTGGAAGAGTCATACCAACGTTGGAGAAATCCAAAGTTTCCTTGGTTTAGCCGGTTATTACTGCCGCTTTGTTAAAGGGTTTTCCAAGCTTGCTGATCGGACCTGTCGCACGTCCTGGTCAAAGATAATTACCCAGACTAGGCTAATAACAAATTAATGTAATTAGGGAAGTAGGGGTCGATCCTCAGGGAGATGGTGTTTCCTATAGAATGTGAAATGTCTTGCAATTGGGTCTTATCTAACGAGTATCTGGGTTTTGGGGTTTTGATTTCTAAACTAATAGAAAGCATAAATGAAAACAAAATAAAAGCAAATCAAAACGAAAACAATAAAGCAGGTGATGGATTAACAATGATGAAAAAGAATCTAGGGAAGTAGGTTCACACATGTAGATTAACATATTGATGAAATTGGATTTAGAACATGCATATAATTCATTGTGAGTTCGTAAGAATGATGTGTTCATTAAAATCATAGATCAGATGGTCTAGCAGGCTTTTAGGCAATTTACTAGGTCTTAATCTACCAGGTCATGCTTTTCTTATTCAATTCACGTATCTCTACCTTGGAAAAGAATTCCATTTTAGTCAATGATTTTGATCAGGAATCGTTAACTATCGTTATACTGCAAACATGCATAGACACGACGTTTTAAAAGCACAATTTCTTTTATCCAATTATCATCTTTTAATCAACCTACATGGCTACCCTACACCCTATAAAAACGACTACTCACTCATGGTGATGTTTATATCTAAGATGAAGTTAATAATAAAAACTAGGATAGACATGTTTATTTGGTTTCGACAATATTTTAAGACTCTTTATATGGCGATAATAACGACGCTAAATTAATAATCTAGGGAAACGAAACGATTACAACGATATTGAATTTGAATCTAAAATAACATGTAAAGAAAATAGCAATCAAATAAGAAACATAAAGACTTTAAACAAAAGATAAAATAGGAATACCTAGATGACGATCAATATAAACAACTGTAATAGAAATTCCTTGCATAGAATAGTCGATCCACAAATTACAATACTTGAACCAAACAAAGGAGATTACAAGGATGGAACTTTTATTGATCTAAGCTAAGGATTTGATGTAGAAAAGACAGAAATAAACTAAGAAACTAAAGACGAAAAAGAAGAAGAAAATGATCTAGACAAGAGAAGAGAGGCTAGGTCTCCCTCCTAATCTAGGGTTTTTGTAAAGAGAGAAATGTATAGAAAGAAGTAGTGTGTAGTATGGAGAGGTACATCTCATTGTGGTGGCTGAGGCTCTCTTTATATAGCAGTAGGGTTTCATGGAGGAGGGGTCATGCATTGATCACATAGGACAAAAAGGAGGAAGTCGAAGCAAAAGCTCGTATCAGCAGAGATACCCGATCAGGTACACCACTTTCCCGATCGGGTAAGTTGCCATCTTGGTCTATTGACTTTTGTTTCATCTCCCCTTGCATATGACTTGACTTTCATTATCCCCCTTGACCTCTTGAGTCGGGTTTGTTGATAGGGTTTGATGTAAAATGATGAATTCTTCGCCTAACTGATCGATCTTCCGACAACTGCGAAACCGTCTTTACTTCTTCTCTCTTTCGAATCAGTAAACCTTCTTGAAATGCCTTTGACTTGGTCAAGCTTGTTTCTTCAAATCGTCGGGTTGTAGGCAAATGCTCGGGAATATAGAAAAAGGGCGTAGAAACGTCAGTTTTCCTACAAAACAGGTTAGAACATAGAAATTCGCCTAGAAGACGATATTAGCTCATAAAGTGGCTTAACAAAGCACAAATGACATACAAAACTGAGCTAAATTGGGGATTAAAATCATACAAATATTCACTTATCAAACTCCCCCAAGCTAAACCTTTGCTTGTCCTCAAGCAAACATAACAAACAATACCAGGACAAGAGTTGCAAGCATTGGCTACTACACCATCAAGAAACAAATCTCAACGTAAAACTTTGGAAACATAATGAATCATAACCCAAAAACAACGTGGGCAAGAATTATACATAAACATGGCTGAGATTTACATAACGGCGCAGCACAAAGAATTTCACTACAGAATTTTCGGCTCTTGCATGATCTTTTTGACAAATGGACTCTCACGGCACACTCGAACACTCATATATGCAAAAGGTGAATTCTTTATGTGTAAATGTTTTTGAGGCACTCACCTATCTGCGACTTATGAAAATGTGTCCGCAGTCTAATATGGTAAACAATTCAAAACACAAGTCAAAGATCACAATGCACATGGAAAAGAAGCCAGAAAAATATTAAGAAGGCTTTGGGAAATGGGTGAAAGGTGGATAAACAGTTATGGTCATGTGAAGGTTAAATGAGCTAGCAACTGACCAATAAATAAATGAAAACTCAATCCAAACTTTCGATTAATTCCCAAAAGACAAATAACGAAACCAGAAGGAACGGATTGGCTTATTACACACGAAACGCAAGAGTGAACTCCTTCTAAACATTGAATTTGACATTTTGAGGAGATACTCACAATTTGTTCTTTTATTTCTTTTTCTTTCTTTTTTTTTCTTTTCGATTTTTTCTTTTTTCTCAATTTTTTCATTTTTCTATTTCATTTTTTTTCCTTTTTTTTTTTCTGAACATAACATCACTTTTTGAACATTTTGGTTCTCCCAAATTCACTTTGAAATAAAAGAACAAAATCTTCTCAAAAGAACACCCATACACCATAGTCTAGCCACTAGCTCAAAAGGTAGACAGTTTTATGTGTAGCTATTATTTTGTGAAACATTTGTATGAAGGGCCTAATTTTGAGGGGTAATTCAAAGTGAAAAAGGCTTCAAATCTTAGTGAATCATGAATGCAATGCTTATAGGAATGAAATGAGAACCATACTTATGCGTTTTGACATGACACACATCACAAGGAGAACTACTCACACCTAGATGAGACTGGGTATAGATGTACCAGCCTAAGGAGATTCTACCTTACAATATATGTAACTTCCCAAATGTCAAGATCAAGCGTACTCATCTATAGCTTCATTCCATGCCTACTGTGTACAAGACTTCCCCATGTATGCACAATTCAATGAATATTGAATCATTATCTTTTGAAAGCTCTAAGTTTGGGAAATGTAACATGATAGCATAGTAAACAAGCAAACAAAGCTTGAAAAGCATTCAATTGTGTTCAAAATTTTTAATTTTTCTCTTTTCTTATTCAAAAATTTGAAAAATATAAACAACAAAAATGCCAAATGGGAAAATACAATCCCTCCCCCAAGCTAGACATCACATTGTCCTCAATGTGAGCACAAAGACTAAATATGCAACGGGATGCTCAATGGGAAGAAAGGTAAAAAGGGAAAAAGAAGAAAGGAGAGTGAAGCTTACTAGTGAGCGGATTCCCCCAAGCTAGTCTTTTGGACTTGAGAAGGAAGGTCTTCATAGATTCTTCAAAAACTCTTTCATCTGCAAAATAAATCTAACAAAACAACGAAAAAGGGAAAGCAAAGATAAAATGCAAAAAGGAAAGGAAACACGGGTTGCCTCCCGAGAAGCGTTGGTTTAACGTCCCGCTCGACGAATTCTTCTATGAAATCATCTGGTTGGGGATTGACGCTCTATATAGACAATATCTAAGCATCCGATCATGGAATTGTTGTAGTAGAGTTTCAATCGGTGTCCATTGACCTTGAATTTTTCACCATTACTAGCCATTATTTCCACATAACCGTATTTGCTCACATATGTGACAGTAAATGGTCCAGACCATCTTGATCGAAGTTTTCCCGGAAAAATTTTTAAACGGGAGTTGAAGAGAAGTACTTGGTGACCGACATTGAATTCTTTTCTGATAATCCTCTTGTCGTGCCAACGCTTCGTTTTCTCTTTATAGATCATAGAATTCTCGTAAGCTTGCAAACGAAACTCTTCTAGCTCATTCAGTTGCAAAAGTCGTCTATCAGCGCTAAGCTTAGTGTCTAAGTTGAGTTCTTTGATAGCCCAGTAAGATTTGTACTCTAACTCAACGGGGAGATGACAGGCTTTTCCATAAACCAACCGATAGGGAGATGTTCCAATCGGGGTTTTAAGGTGTCATCGAGCTTATTACTCCAATCGGTTCTAGATTTCGAGACTACTTTTTGAAGAATTGTTTTTAGCTCTCTGTTCGAAACTTCTACTTGACCGCTGGTTTGAGGGTGGTAGGCTAATCCTCGTCCGTGATACACACCATACTTGGCAAGCAGAGTGTCTAACTGTTTTTCTCCGAAATGAGTTCCTCGATCACTTATCACGGCTCTTGGTACACCAAAACGCGGAAAGATGATCTTCTTAAATAGTCGTATCATAGCTCTAGCATCATTGGTGGGGGTGGCAATTGCTTCTACCCACTTTGAAACATAGTCGACAACGACTAAAATGTAACGATTTCCATTTGAAGAAGGGAATGGTCCTTGATAGTCAATACCCCAGACATCGAATATCTCGACTTATAATATGCCGTTTTGAGGCATTTCATGTCTTTTGGATATTTGACCCATTCGTTAACAAGCATCACAAGCCATAACAAAGTCTCTTGAATCTTTAAACATCGAGGGCCAGAAAAACCCGGATTGTAAGACTTTGGCTACGGTCTTGGACGGACCATGATGTCCACCATAAGCAGATGAGTGACATCCTTCTAAAACTCCTTTTACTTCCCACTGTGGGATACAACGTCTGTAAAGACCATCTGAGCACTGCTTGAAAAGATAGGGGTCATCCCAAACAAAGAATTTTGCATCATGCAAAAATCTCTTTCTTTGGTTATAAGAAAGGTCGGAGGGTAGCTGGCAACTGACAAGGAAGTTGGCAATATCAGCATACCAAGGAGAAGAGTCTGTAATTGCCATTAATGAATCATCAGCGAACGAATCATTAATTGGCGTTGGTAATCCTATTTCAATTACTCTTATCCTTGAGAGGTGGTCAGCGACTACATTCTCTGCTCCTTTCTTATCCCGGATCTCTAAATCAAACTCTTGAAGGAGTAAGATTCATCGAATAAGTGATCGGGTTGTCGCGTACCCTAATCAAAGATAAATAACCCAGACTAGGCTAACAACAAATAAATGCAGTTAGGGAAGTAAGGGGTCGATCTCAGGGAGACGGGAGATACTTGTGAATAAATATGATTAGAATTTTAACTTGTACGATTGTCACAATGGTTATTACTAATGCTAGAAAACTAAAACAATAATTAATGACTCGATATAGAAAACAATCTAGGGAAATAGGTTCACACATGTAGATTGACATATTGGAGAAATTGGATTTAAGATATGCAAATAATTCATTGCGAGTTCGTAAGAATGATGTGTTCATTACAATCATAAATCAGATGGTCTAGCAGGCTTTTTAGGCGATTTAGTAGGTCTTAATCTACCATGTCATGCTTTGTCTATTCAATTTCCGTATCTCTACCTTGGAAAAGAATTCCATTCTAGTCAATGATTATGGCCAAAAATCGTTAGCTATCGTTATAGTCCAAACATACATAGACACAATGTTTTAAAGGCATAATTTCTTTTATCCAATTATCATCTTTTAATCAATCTAACATGGCTATCCTACACCCTAGAACAAAGATTACTTATGCAAGATTAACAATGAAAGGGAAACTAAGATTATAAAACTAAAAATGGTAAACATGATAAAGGAAATAATAAAAGAGAATGAAACTATAATGTAAAAACGAGAATAAAGATTACCGAAAAGGATGAGCAAAGATTGGAATGGAATAAGAACTTGAATAGGAAATGCAAACCCGGAATTTAGAATTCCAATTACAAGTAGAACAACTACAATTGGAGAAAGCTTAGAACTAGACTAAACTAAACTAGAGAAAACTAAAACTAAACTAAACTAAGAAAGATGAGAGAAAGAAAACTAAAACTAAACTAAAGAGATAAGAGAAGTGTTTTTGTGTACATCTTAGTTGTGTGGAGGCTAGGCTATTTATAGGGTTGAGAGGCTGCCAAAATGCGTCCGGATTCATGCCCATTAAACAAGCCATTAAGCCTTGCATTTAAAGAGAGGGTGATGACGTGAAGATGCGTACGTCAGCAAACTTCCCCGATCGGGGATGTGGTAATCCGATCGGGGATGTGGTAATCCGATCGGGGATGTTGCACTCTTGGCCAATTGACTAACGTTTGATCTTCCCTTGGTACGTGACTTGATCTACCTTGACTCCATTGACTTTAGATTCGAACGGGGACGTAACTAACACCTCTTGGGCCTCATTTCCTCCCCTATTTGGGCCTGATCATGTCCCCAAGGGTTAAGGGTCGGAGCATGAAGTTTGAGACGACTTTCGTCGACGAATAGCAAAACCGTCGCAACTTGTGCATATGAGCTCGGAATGACTTGAAACTTGTTCCCTTTGACTCGGAACCTCTAGATCTTTATAGCATGCCATCTTAACCTCGCGTAATCGTCCTTCTTAGCTTCTCCTTGCTCATATTTCCTTCAAATGACGAGATTTGAAGTAGAAACGACTAAATTCCTACAAATGTCATTAAAGCACGAGAAATACTGCAAAGGAGAGATTAGCTCACAAAATCACTTCTTAAAGTGGGTAAACCATATTAAATCGAGTTAAAATGAGGGGATAAAATCATACAAATATTCACTTATCAATAAGTCTAGTTTTTGCCTCTTTCTTTGAAAGCAGATATTTCAAGGCAGCATGATCAGTGTAGACAATAACTTTTGATCCTATTAGGTATGAGCGAAATTTGTCTAAGGCATAGACAATGGCGAGAAATTCTTTCTCAGTGGTGGCATAGTTGATTTGGGCAGGATCTAGGGTTTTACTAGCATAATAAATCGCATGATGAAACTTTTCCTTTCTTTGCCCTATAACAACTCCTACGACATAATCACTCGCATCGCACATCAGTTCGAAGGGCAGATTCCAATCAGGTGACTGGCTAATAGGTGCGGTGATCAAAGCACGTTTGATTTTGTTGAATACCTCAAGGCATTCCTTTGTGAAATTGAAAGGTGCATCCTTGAAAAGGAGCTCAGTCAAGGGCTTGGCTATCTTTGAAAAGTCTTTTATAAATCGTCGGTAGAAACCGGCGTGGCCAAGGAAACTCCTGATTCCTTTTATATTAGCAGGGGGTGGCAGCTGTTCAATAACTTGGATCTTAGCTCGATCCACTTCTATACCTCTTTCTGAAATGATGTGACCTAAAACTACACCTTCGTTCACCATGAAGTGACATTTTTCCCAGTTGAGAACAAGGTCGACTTCTTCACAGCGTTTTAGAACTCTGGATAGATTTGGCAAACAATTATCGAAGGAAATGGCATAGACGCTAAAGTCGTCCATAAATAGTTCCATGATAGATTCAACAAAATCTGAGAAGATACTGGTCATGCAACGCTGGAAAGTGGCAGGTGCATTACACAAGCCAAATGGCATTCTGCGATAAGCGAAAGTACCATAGGGATAGGTGAAGGTGGTTTTCTCTTGGTCCTCAGGGTGGATAGGGATTTGAAAAAATCCTGAGTAACCATCTACATAACAGGAATACTTGTGGCAAGCTAACCTCTCTAGCATTTGGTCAATGAAGGGTAGAGGATAGTGATCTTTCCTAGTTGATTGATTCAGCTTTCTGTAGTCAATACACATACGCCATCCCGTCACAATCCTTGTGGGGATGAGCTCATTCTTCTCATTTTTTACTACTGTTGTTCCTCCTTTCTTGGGAACAACTTGAACAGGGCTAACCCATTTAGAGTCAGAGATTGCATAGATTATGCCAGCATCTAGCAATTTCATAACTTCAGTTTTAACTACTTCCTGCATGTTGGGATTAAGACGGCGTTGACCTTGAACACAAGGTTTTTGGCCTTCTTCTAAATTGATTCTATGCATGCAGAAGTCTGGGCTTATGCCTTTTAAATCTTCTAGTTTGTAACCTATTGCCTTTCTGTGCTTTTTCAAGACAGTCAATAGTGAGGTTAACTGATTTTCATCTAGAAGATCACTCACTATGACTGGGCAATACTCAGATTCATCTAAAAAATCATATTTTAGATTCGAGGGAAGAGGTTTTAGTTCGGGTTTATGTACTTCTGCCTTGGCAGGAGTATCAATTAAGCTTATGAACTCTTTTATTTCTTCAGACGGTATTTCTTTTCCGGTCAGATCCTTTTCCAGCTCACTGATCTCGAAATTGTCATTCTCAAAGATATCTTCCAACAACAAGATTGCCTCTAGATGATCCTCGATTATTGATGGATACAGAGATTCATCAACAATGAAGTCGACAATATCAATAAAACAGCAAGACTCCTCTAGCATGGGGCTTTTCATTGCACTGTTCAAATTATAGGTAACTTTATCATCATCTACTTCTAGTGTCACTTTTCCATTCTTGACATCGATTACTGCTCCGGCAGTGTATAAAAATGGCCTTCCTAAAATAATAGGGATTTGAGAATTTTCAGCGATATCTAGCACGATGAAATCGACGGGAATGAAAAACCTCCCTACTTTGACAGGCACATCTTCTAAAACTCTCATAGGTTGTTTTAAAGAATGGTCTGCCATTTGCAAAGTGATACTGGTGCATTTTAGATTTCCCATATTCAATTTTTCACAAATGGAATAGGGCATGACGCTTACGCTGGCACCTAGATCGCATAGAGCTTTATCGATTGTGTAGGTGCCTATAGTGCAAGGTATAGAGAAACTACCGGGATCCTTTAACTTAGGAGAGGACTTATTTTGCAATAAAGCACTGCACTCGGCTGTGAATGCTATGATTTCAACATCGTCTAAAGTCCTCTTCTTAGTTAAGATATCCTTCATGAATTTTGTGTAAGAAGGGATTTGAGTGATTAACTCAGTGAAGGGAACCGTTACCAGGAGGTTTTTGACTACTTCCATGAATTTGCTAAACTGGGTTTCCTTATGATTTCTCCTCAAACGTTGGGGAAATGGAACTTGGATTTTGATGGGTTCCTTCAAAGGTTCATCCTTCTTTTATTTGTTTTCCGCTTCCTTAGCGGTGGATGGTTGGGAATCTTTTTGGCTCTCTACTGGTGTTGGCTCAACTATTGTTTCGTTGGGTTGCTGAGGTTCCTTATAAGTGGTACCACTCCTAAGGGTGATAGCAATAGCGGTGTCCCTCGGTTACTCAGCATGAGGTGGGAGTTGGCCTTGTTTCCTTTGGGTATTAGAGGCAGCCAATTTGGCCATTTGAGTTTCAAGCATCTTGATGGCAGCATTTTGAGCTTGATCACTCTTTTGAAGCTGAGCAAACATTGAATCTTGTTTTTGAACAACTTTGAGAAGCATGGATTCAATTTTGCTCAGGCTTGGGTCATTGGGTTGGCTTTGATTTTGGGGTGGTTGGGGTTGATGTTGGTAAGGTTGATTGAAGTTAGGTTGAAATGGAGGTCTCTGGTTTTGAAAACCAGGTGGATTATAGGGCTTCTGTTGATGTGGTATGAATGGTTGTTGAATCTGATGGTGAGGATTCTGAATGTTGGTGCTTTTGTAGGACAAAAGAGGATGGTTCTTTGTGTTCTCATTATAGAAGTTTGAGAAAGCATTGCCTTGCATGTATGCTTGATAGGCATTAACTTGCTCTAGCGAACTCCTACATTCTTGAAAACTGTGTCCTCCAACCCCACATGTCTCACATACCACTACGTGGTTAGTGACGTTAACATGTTGCTTGGATTGGGAAGAGCTTCCTACTTGTTGCTGCTGAAGGGCTAATTAAGCTTCTAGGAGTGCTACTTTGCTAGAATCTTCCTGCTTGGTTTTGAGCGGCATACCACGTGAGTTGCTATACTGAGAGTCGTGAATTGTCATTGACTCGATAGTTGCACTAGCTATTTCTACATCGATTTGATCGAAACGACCATTGTTAGCGGAGTCGAGGATACGACGCGATTCACCACAACAACCGTTGTAGAAGGTGATAGCTAAGAACCATGAATCAAGGCCATGATGAGGACATTCTCTTTGTAATTCTTTGTACCTTTCCCATGCCTCATAAAGGCTTTCATCGCCTCTCTGACGGAATCCAGTGATTTGGCTCCGTAAGAGTGCGGTTCTTTCTGGTGGGAAGTACTTTTGATAGAAAGCAAGAGCTAGACCATCCCAGTCGGCTATTCCTAAGGCAACTCGGTCAAAGCTATTGATCCAGAGTTTGGCCTTTCCTGTTAAAGAGAAGGGAAAGAGCATTTTTCTAATCTGCTCTTGGGATACTCCGGTTTGTCTAATTGTGGAGCAATAGTCACAGAAGTTTTGAATATGTAGGTTGGGATCTTCTGTGGCATTGCCACCAAATTGACTTCTTTCTATTAAACTGATGAAGGCAGGTGTGATTTCAAAGTTTTGGGCTGTGATTTGGGGTGTAGCAATACCTCTTGGAAGTGTATCTGCAGTTGGTTTAGAATGGTCTGAAAGTCGAACCATTTTCGTTTGTGAAGATGAAGATGGAGTGTTGTTTGAAAATTGATTGATTTTTGAGAATGGAGATGAGAATGGATCTTCTTCTCCTCC
Organism: Heliosperma pusillum; assembly: GCA_022085475.1. NCBI lineage: Eukaryota > Viridiplantae > Streptophyta > Magnoliopsida > Caryophyllales > Caryophyllaceae > Heliosperma > Heliosperma pusillum. Next base: position 79,600 of record JAIUZE010006849.1, read on the forward strand.
AAGATTAGATAAAATATCCGAGCAATTCTTACGAATACGGTCTAAACTTGAAGTATCAGAAGCTTTTGAGATTTCGTTGAATAGCTTTCGTCTCCTACGCAGAGTTCTATCTAGATCAGGGTCTAAAGAGATAGGGGTCCCTAGTCTAGAAGATCTGGGCATAAGATTGAAAAGCTAAGATGAAAAATCAAGAGAGCTCTGAAGGAATTTGGGTTCCTAAAGACTAGATAAAACTAATTGTAATAAAACTCACAAAAAGAAGGAAAACTAAACCGTGCTCCCCGGCAACGGCGCCAAAATTTGATCGGATCTGTCGCAAGTCCTAGTCAAAGATAATTACCCAGACTAGGCTAATAACAATATAATGTAATTAGGGAAGTAGGGGTCGATCCTCGGGGAGATGGTGTTTCCTATAGAATGTGAAATGTCTTGCAATTGGGTCTTATCTAACGAGTATCTGGGTTTTGGGGTTTTGATTTCTAAACTAATAGAACGCATAAATGAAAACAAAATAAAAGCAAATCAAAACGAAAACAATAAAGCAGGTGATGGATTAACAATGATGAAAAAAATCTAGGGAAGTAGGTTCACACCTGTAGATTAACATATAGATGAAATTGGATTTAGAACATGCAAATAATTCATTGTGAGTTCGTAAGAATGATGTGTTCATTACAATCATAGATCAGATGGTCTAGCAGGCTTTTAGGCAATTTACTAGGTCTTAATCTACCATGTCATGCTTTGTCTATTCAATTCACGTATCTCTACCTTGGAAAAGAATTCCATTTTAGTCAATGATTTTGATCAGGAATCGTTAACTATCCTTATAGTCCAAACATGCATAGACACGACGTTTTAAAAGCACAATTTCTTTTATCCAATTATCATCTTCGAATCAACCTACATGGCTACCCTACACCCTCGAAAAACGACTACTCACTCATGGTGATGTTTATATCTAAGATGATGTTAATAATAAAAACTAGGATAGACATGTTTATTTGGTTTCGATAATATTTTAAGACTCTTTATATGGCGATAATAACGACGCTAAATTAATAATCTAGGGAAACGAAACGATTACAACGATATTGAATTTGAATCTAAAATAACATGTAAAGAAAATAGCAATCAAATAAGAAACATAAAGACTTTAAACAAAAGATAAAATAGAAATACCTAGATGACGATCAATATAAACAACCGTAATAGAAATTCCTTGCATAGAATAGTCGATCCACAAATTACAATACTTGAACCACACAAAGGAGATTACAAGGATAGAACTTTTATTGATCTAAGCTATGGATTTGATGTAGAAAACACAGAAATAAACTAAGAAACTAAAGACAAAAAAGAAGAAGAAAATGATCTAGACAAGAGAAGAGAGGCTAGGTCTCCCTCCTAATCTAGGGTTCTTGTAAAGAGAGAAATGTATAGAAAGAAGTAGTGTGTAGTATGGAGAGGTACATCTCATTGTGGTGGCTGAGGCTCTCTTTATATAGCAGTAGGGTTTCGTGGAGGAGGGGTCATGCATTGATCACATAGGACAAAAAGGAGGAAGTCGAAGCAAAAGCTCGGATCAGCAGAGATACCCGATCGGGTACACCACTTACCCGATCGGGTAAGTTGCCATCTTGGTCTATTGACTTTTGTTTCATCTCCCCTTGCATATGACTTGACTTTCATTATCCCCCTTGACCTCTTGAGTCGGGTTTGTTGATAGGGTTTGATGTAAAATGATGAACTCTTCGCCTAACTGATCGATCTTCCGACAATTGCGAAACCGTCTTTACTTCTTCTCTCTTTCGAATCAGTGAACCTTCTTGAAATGCCTTTGACTTAGTCAAGCTTGTTTCTTCAAATCGTCGGGTTCTAGGCAAATGCTCGGGAATATAGAAAAAGGGCGTAGAAACGTCACTTTCTTTACAAAACAGGTTAGAACATAGAAATTCGCCTAGAAGACAATATTAGCTCATAAAATGGCTTAACAAAGCACAAATGACATACAAAACTGAGCTAAATTGGGGATTAAAATCATACAAATATTCACTTATCACTTGCAAAGCCAATGACTCATCTCTTGAAGAAATAAACCAAATTTGTGTGGAGAGAAGCTTCAGAAGCTGCGTTCCAAGAGTTAAAGAAAAGGTTGACTACCGCCCCCGTGTTGACTTTGCCTGAGGATTGTGTTAACTTTGATGTGTTTTGTAATGCTTCCAAGTTGGGTTTGGATTGTATTCTTATGCAAAACAAGAAGGTGGTTGCCTATGCTTTCCGACAATTGTGAGTTCACCAGGTGAACTATCCTACTCATGACCAATAACAAGAGTGAAAAATATATATTCACCCAAAAGGAGTTGAATATTAGGCAAAGACGATGGTTAGAGTAGGTGAATGATTATGATTTTGAGTTGCTCTACCATAAATGGAAAGCTAATGTGGTTGTCGATGCCCTTAGTAGGAAGACGACTTATTCTTTGAGTGATATTCGTAGGTTGCCTAATGACCTTTGTACCAAATTCCGAAGATTGTGGCTGGAGTTTCTGGAGAACGGATTTGACTACCTAAGTGCGATGGTTGCCGAAACCGTCCTACATCGCGAGATTCGAGAAAACCAAGTTGATGATGCTACCTACAAGTCTATTCAAGCCAAACTTCTTGAAGGGAAAAGCTATGGATTTCAATGTTGATGACAAGGGTGTCCTCCGATTTTGTGACCGAATGTTTGTACCTAATGCTAAGGGTGTTCATGATTAACCGAACCGAAAAACCGAAAACCGCCATTTTTTAAGGTTCGGTTAACCGAACCGAAAAACAAAATTAGATTGGTGAACCGAACCGGTTTAACCGCCTCGCAAACGGTTCGGTTTCGGTTTGAATATTGGTAACCGCGGTTAACCGAAACCGAACCGAATTACTAATATTGTTTATATGTCTTTTGGGCTGAATCAGTAATGGGCCCAAAACTTAAAATATAACCCTAACTCTCTTATTATTCTCTCAATCTCACGCCTCTCTCATTCTCTCAAATCTCACTCATCTCTCATTCTCATTCTCATCTTATCATCTTGATCGCCATTATACAGTTTCATGTTGCAGTTCATTTTCTTTCCGCCCTTCCCGTACCTGCCACCATCGCCCTTCACTTGCCTTCCACCGTCGCCATTCACTTTCATTCCAGCGTCACTTTCCTACCGTCGTCATCGTCGTTCATGTGCCTACCAGTCTACCACTGACGCCGTTCATGTGCCTGCCACCGTTCATACATCGTCCTCTTGTATTTAGTTAATCCTTGTACACAATTTTTTCATTAGTCTTTGTTTATTAATTTGATAGTCCTGTAAGTTCATTTTGTGCTTTTTTTTTATGTGGGTTTTCAGTGTTTGTTTTTGTCTTCGTTGTTGTGCAACTTGTTTAGTACAAATATATGAAATCATCTCCCAAATTCAAAACCGGTAACATGTAAAATCTTTCTCCAAACAAATATTTAGAATCGGTTTTGGTTAACCGATAAACCGAACCGGTTGTACCGGTTCACAGAACCGAAATAACCGTCATGAACTGGTTCGGTTACGGTTCCCTTTTCAGCCGAACCATTTGAGTGGTTCACCGTGAAACGGTTCGGTTCGGTTCACAAAACCGTGAATGAACAGCCCTACCTAATGTCATTGACCTAAGGAATATAATACTTGATGAAGCCCATATTTCCGATTATTCTATTTACCCCGGAGGCGCAAAATGTACAAGGATTTGAAACTACAGTTTTGGCGGCCTAAAGGGTGATGACGTGGCCTATGTCGGAAGATGTATTACTTGCCAATAAGTGAAGATTTAGCATAAGAGACCCAGTGGTTTGCTACAACCATTGGATGTCCCCTTGTGGTTTTGTTCAAGATTTTGGAAGGTCTTGCAAGAGGCGTTGGGTAGCAAGTTGTTGATGAGTACCGTTTTCCATGCCGCTACCGATGGTCAAACCGAGAGGACCATTAAAACCGTTGAATACTTCCTGAGAGCTTCTGCCCTTGACTTCCAAGCTAGTTGGGAGAAGAGCCTACAATTGGTGGAATTCTCCTACAACAATCGTTATCATGTGTCTATCAAGATGGCGCCCTATGAAGCCCTTTATGGAAGGAAGTGTCGTAGCCCTATTTACTGGGACCAACTAAGTGATGTTCGTGATTTGGGCCCCGACAACCTTGTGGAGGAGATCGACCATGTGAAGATCATTCGTGAGAGGATGAAAGCCGATCAAGATCGCTAAACGTCCTATGCTGATACCCGTAGAAGACCCCTAGAATTAAATGTTGGTGAGAAGGTTTTCTTGAAGGTGTCCCCCACGAAGGGTGTGATACTGTGAAAGGGAAGTTGAGTCCCAAAGTACATTGGACCCTTTGAGATTATCAAAAGGATTGGTGTTGTGGCCTACAATTTGGATTACTGATAAGTGAATATTTGTATGGTTTTAACCCCCAATTTAGCTCGGTTTTGTATGTCATTTGTGCTTTGTTAAGCCACTTTGTGAGCTAATATCGTCTTCTAGGCGAATTCCTATGTTCTAACATGTTTTATAGGGAAAGTGACGTTTCTACGCCCTTTTTCTATATTTCCGAGCATTTGCCTAGAACCCGACAATTTGAAGATGCAAGCTTGACCAAGTGAAAGGCATTTCAAGAAGGTTCACTAATTCGAAAGAGAGAAGAAGCAAGGACGGTTTCGTAGTTGTCGGAAGATCAATCAATTAGGCGGAAGCAATCATCGCTTTACATCAAACCCTATCAACAAACCCGACTCAAGAGGTCAAGGGGGATGATGGAAGTCAAGTCAAAGCAAAGGGAGATGAAACGACAGTCAAAGGACCTGGAATACAACTTACCCGATCGGGTAAATGGTGTACCCGATCGGGTATCCCTGCTGATCCGCACAAATCGCTTCAACTTCCTCTTTTTGTCCTATATGTTCAATGCTTGACCTCATCCCCACGAAACCCTAATGCTATATAAAGAGAGCTCCAGCCACTCTTCTCAACACAATCTACACAATTCTCTTCTCTTCTCTTCTTACATTTCTCCTTAGATTAGGAGGAGGGGGAACTAGCCTCCCTTCTCTCATTTTCTTCTTCTTTAGTCTTTAGTTCTTAGTTTATTTCTGTCCTTTCCATATCAAAACTTTAGTTTAGATCAATAAGAATTCCATCCTTGTAATCTCCTTTGTGTGGTTCAAGCGTTGTAATTGGTGGATCGTTTATTATGTGCAAGGATTTTCTATTATTGTTATCATTATCGTCATTGATCGTCATATAGGTATTTCTGTTTTATCCCTTGTTTAAAGTCCTTTATTGTTTTCTATTTGATTGTTATTTTCCATACATATTGTCTTAGATTCATTTTCATGTTGTTATAATCGTAGTTTCATTTCCTAGATTGTCAATTAGCGTCGTTATTATCGCCATATAAAGAGTCAAAATAAAATAAACATGTCTATCCTAGTTTTCATTGTTAATATCATCTTAGATTTAGATATCGTCATGAGTGAGTAGTCACCTTTCTAGGGTGTAGGGTAGCCATGTTAGATTGATTAAAAGATGATAATTGGATAAAGAAATTGTGCCTTTAAAACATTGTGTCTATGCATGTTTGGATTGTAATGATAGTTAACGATTTCTAGCCGGAAATCATCGACTAAAATGGAATTCTTTTCCAAGGTAGAGATGCGTGAATTGAATAGACAAAGCATGACATGGTAGATTAAGACCTAGTAAATCGCCTAAAAGCCTGCTACACCATCTGATCTATGATTGTAATGAACACATCATTCTTACGAACTCACAATGAATTACTTGCATGTTCCAAATCCAATTTCATCAACATGTCAATCTACATGTGTGAACCTACTTCCCTAGATGCTTTTCATCACTTGATTTATTGTTTTCATTTGTTTTTATTTTGTTTTCATTTATGTTGTATATTAGTTTAGATATCAAAATCCCAAAACCCATATATTCGTTAGATAAAACCCAATTGCGAGACATCTCACATTCTATAGGAAAGACCATCTCCCTGAGGATCGACCCTTACTTCCCTAATTACATTAATTTCTTATTAGCCTAGGCTGGGTAATTTATCTTTGTATCGGGCTCGCGACAAGCACGGTCAATTACCCCCGAATTTGGACAAAGTGCATGATGTTTTCCACGTTTCTCAACTTCGGAAGTACATTAGTGACCCGAGCCATGTGTTTCAAAATGATGTTCCCAAGCTCGACCCGAGTTAGACGTTCAAGGAAAAACCAATCCGAATCTTGGAAAAGAAAGACAAGAAGTTGAGAAGCAAAGTGGTACCCCTAGTGAAAGTGTTATGGAAATGTGGAATTGCAGAAGAATAGACTTGGGAGACGGAAGCTTCGAAGCGAGCCAAGTACCCGAGTCTATTCGTTTAAGGTATCGTCCTTTTCGTTTCAAGTTTCGAGGGCGAAACTTTTTAAAAGGAGGGGTGATCGTAACACCTGAAAATTTAGCAATTTAATTATGTTAGTATATAATTATTTTATTACAATTAATTCACTTTAGGTAGTCTTAAAGTATAATTTTTATATTTTGGGTAAAACCCCTATCTTTTCCATCCATTCCGAGTCTGTATTCGGAATTTAATCGCAAATCCGAGTGGGTAAGGTCCCAAATGAATATTGGGCCTCCTATTTTCATTCCACAAAAAACTGGAACCACTAAACCCACCTCTTTCCTCTCATTTTTCAGAAAACTCCATCTCCCTCATCACTCTCACCTAAACCCTAACCTCCATTGTTACACCAAAACCTATCAAGCTTTAAACCCACACAACTCCCTCACCTCTTACTCATTTTCTTTAATTCTTAGTTCATTCTTCCTCTTTCCTTGTGCTTTATCTTACAAGGTAAGAAAGGTGCAAGCTTTCTTTTATCTCATTTTATTCATCTTTCTCAAGGATGAGTTTTACTAATATTTTTAAGATAAAATTGTAGGAGGCAACTTACAAGACCCGGACAAGGATTAATACTTGGTTGAAGAAGAGATAAAGGAATGAAGAGCTAAGGTAATGTTGACGGGTTACTCAATATCACATTTATATGCGTTTTCTATGTGTTTTAGAGTAATATTTATGAGAAACACGAGTTCTTTGTTAGCTATTGATATGAATTGCTGCTCTCACATGTTGAAATGCTGAATTATGTTTCATTTACCTTACCATGGTAAACGTTGGTGATGGTGTGTAGATCATACTTCTTATTGAATGAAGATGCTTTAAGCTAACTAATATTAATTTAATTAGACTTTTGATACCAATGTTGGATGTTTTAATGCCCATATGGTGTGTGGAATGTTTATTATTGATGATTTATGTGGATATTTATTAATGAGTTTGAGTTTTGTATGTACGGGGTACCTTTATGGCAACTTTAAGAGTAAAGGAGTCCCAGCCGGCAGACCGGTTGCCGGTCAGCCGACTGGCTAGGAGCACCCTTCAACCTCTTTTTTTCATTTTGTAGATATTTGATGAAGAATATGTCCCAACCGGTCGGCCGGCTGGGAGCTCCCTATATCTTAGTCGATTTTTGAAATTGTAAAATGTGCCATAGCCGACCGACCGGTTCGAAGTACCATGTATACTTAGTGAATATTTTAAGTAAGCCTCAAGTCCCAGCCGGCCGACCGGCTGGTCTGCCCCCTTAATGTATGGTGAAAAATATTGAAGTGGCCTTAACACATGGGAGCGTTACCATCTCGGTTGCCCGAGATAGTACATATCAAAACAACCAATAAAGAAACAATATTATATTTAATAAATAGTTTAACTCAAATAGTTTAACTCAAATACATGTCCTCAAAACAGATAGCATACCGTCTGACCAATAATCCAACTCAACAACTGAAAAAGCAATGGAAACTAAACAATGCATATGACTATATCTACCAGGCGGAAGCTAAGAGACGACGTTGTGATCCCAGCCTCGATCCCAACGAAGCTCTATCAATTAGCTACGATTACCTGCTCACCATCTCCCAATGGATCATAGTAGTTTTGTAAAACAGTAAAGGGGTCAGTATTCGCATATACCGACCAACATACAAGTTAAGCACAAGGGAAATAGAAACCAGAGGGCCACCGCAGCGGACACCTCAGTAGACTCAGGTTACCATCCCTAATCTACAAAAACCACCTATTGACCCTGGACCGCAACCACATGCGCCGATGTTCCATCTCACGGTAGCGAGACACACTCAGATCATTAATGTGCACATCTCCCATGTAGCGGGATGACTACGAGGGCGAACTCGGGGCGTGATCCGTCTCCCAACGAAATCACCAAACAAGTAACCATAGTAACCATAGAAACATCTTTAAACACCAACCCGAAATCCATCACCATCATCATCAATCACATATCAAGAATCATATCATCTTATCACATCAACTAGCAATACAAATAAACTGAAAAGGGAAACCCTACCTTACAGGGAATCCGCAATCATCACAAAAGCAATAAGAAGCGTTCCTCTATGAAGTCCCCTCCTAAACAATCAATATTCATACAATCAATAATAATCTTCCCTTTCCCCCAATTCAATTAGGGTTTACAAATACTATGTAAACAACTACAACCATGAATACTTACCAAAGCAATCAACCAAAGCAGTGAATGATCGGATCCGGCACAAGATGATCAAAAATGTTCTTGAGGAATTAGAAAGAGTTTGAGAGACTATGGTTTGTAACTATGAAAGCGTAAACTGAATTATGAAAGATAATTCCTCTTATTAACCCTTAATCATCCGTCCGACCTATAACCTGAAACCCGTCGTACTCGGTCGAGTACAACATGTACTTGATCGCGTACGACTTACTCAGTCGAGTGTCTATCTCTTTCAACCGAGTACGCAAGAACAGAATATTGTTGCAAACATCAGCCAACCTCACTCGGTCGAGTAGCCTCTACTTGGCCGAGTGCACATCCCACTCAATCGAGTAAGCCCTACTCGGCCGAGTCCCCAATACATTGAAATACAGAGTATTACAGTCTTCCCTCCTTAAGAACGAACTTCGTCTTCGAAGTTCACAACTCATACTCCTACCACACTAACACCCCTACCAACCATCAACACAAGACACAACATTACCGCAACACAGACACATCACTACCACAACATAACACATAACATATAACGCTACGCATAACATATGACACAACACATATGCTAAGGACACAACCCCAACAACATCACTTATGACACATATATACTAATGACTGCAACATATGCAACTATCTCCTTCCCCCTTAAGAACAAGGTTATTCCCTTGTAACCGAGCATACCTCTCCAAACAGATGCGGGTATTTTTCCCTCATAGCAGCTTCAGGTTCCCAAGTTGCTTCCTCTACGTTATGGTTAGACCATAACACTTTCAGCAGCGTTGTCTCTCCATTTCTAGTCTTGCGCACCTTCCGGACCAAGATCTCCTTTAGCACCTCAACATAGGTGAGTTCCTCATCAAGCTTGATAGTCTCAGCCTCAAGAACATGAGACGGATCACTCACATACTTTCTCAGCTGAGACACATGAAACACATTATGGACTCGGTCAAGAGCAGGTGGTAAAGCCAAACGATAAGCCACCTCTCCATCCCGATCCAAAATCTCATAGGGACCAATGAACTTCTAGCTCAGCTTGCCCCTCTTCACGAACCTCATCACCCCACGCATAGGTGACCCCTTCAAAAGGACTTTTTCACCCACCTAGAACTCAACATCCCGACGATGAAGATCAGCATAACTCTTCTGGCGATCCTGCGCTGCTTTTATCTTCTAGCGAATTAACTTCACTTGCTCGATCATGTCCTGGACCATATGGGGTCCCAGAACTACTGCCTCTAAACTATCATTCCAACAAACTGGGCTCCTGCATCTCCTCTCATACAAAGCTTCGATATTAGAATGATAGTTGTTGTTGTAAGAGAACTCTATAAAATCTAGCCTATCTTCCCAGTTTCCACCAAAAATATAGCACACAAGCTCTCAACATATCCTCTAAGGTCTTCACTGTCCTCTTCGTCTGGCCATCCAACGCAGGATGAAATGATGTAGTCATCTTCAATGTTGTTCCCATTAGCTCTTGCAGTCCCTTTTCGAATTTAGAGATAAATCTTGCATCACGGTTAGAAACTATATCACTAGGCACCCCATACAGCTTCACCACATGCTTCTTATAAGCCAACACAAGGTCAATCTTGATCCAAGTATCTTTCATAGGTACAAAATGGGCTGACTTGATCAACCGATCCACAATCACCCAAATCATGTTATTCCCCTTCTGCGATCTCGGAAGCCCCACCACAAAGTCCATGAATATAGACTCCCATTTCCACTCTGAATCCTCTAAGGACTGAATCTTACCCTGCGGTCTTCTTTGCTCCCCTTTGACTCGCTGACATGTCAAACATCTCGCGACAAAATCAGCTATCTCTTTCTTCATTCCAGGCCACCAAAACGTCTTTTTCAAATCTTTGTATAACTTATCCCCACCCGGATGAACCGAATGAGGAGTACAATGAGCCTCAGTCTATAAGGGTAAAGTCGCGTTCCCTAAATCAAAATAAATCCTAACTCAATACTAACTAATAGTCAGTGATAAGTAAGGTATTGAATCCACAGGGAGGCGGTAATAATCTAATTGCTATAACTAAGTTCGTCTTAAGGTAACAATTTCTTGAAAGTTTGGTTTTGTTTCTAAACTAATTGCAAATAATAACAATACAAGGTGAAATCAATAATATTAAAAGTCTAGGGTCTCGGGTTCAGTAGGATTATTATTCAGGGATAGGGGAATAATCAATTAATCATGCAATAAAGTTATCTAAGGTCACAAGATCGGTCGATTCAATTATGTCCTTTAGATCTACAATTTAACATGTGATCGCTATCATTAAACGAGTTCTATTCATTTATCGTAGCCTATCTTAGTCTTAAACCGGTCGGTGTTAATCCTAATTCGCGAGACTAGTTAGTTAATCATGGCCAGTAATTAAACAACTAGATTTAAAACGATAATCAAACGATAACCATGTTATTGCAATTCAATCAATTAATCTACCCCTTCTAACAATTCTAGATCCCCTTTCAACCCTAGATGAAGATTTAGTTACTCATACTAATAATACTAACAACAATTAAATTCATGTGAGATATAATTAAAAGTATAAGCAAGAATAATAACAAAATAATTAAAATAAAATAAAGATTAAAACTTGAATAAAAATGTAGAATAATTACCGATTACAAGATTGAAATATTAGAAGATCTTCCAAAACTTGGAGCAATGCGATAACTAATAATAATAATACTAGGATTTTTTAGGAGTTTCTGAGTAATTAAAATCGTAAGAAATAATAATGTACGAGTTTTATATTTATATTACACAATAATCCGATTTTTAATCATTTTAGGAAAACACAAATCCCTCTAAATACAAGATCGAGTGTTCCTGGTTTCCCTTTGCTTCTTCTTAGCACGACTCGATCAAGTTTTCTTCATACTCGATCGAGTGTCTATGTGCAGTTCCTCTTCTTGCTTCGTTCCTTCTTCTTTCAAGTCGATCTTCGTGCCTATCGACTCCACGGTGTTCATTATCATCTAATTGTTTCGCAAATGCATCTAATCTGCAATAAAACAAAAGGCAGCAGTATCGACATTCTAACAAATATGACATTTAATTGTTCATTGAGGCACTAAAACCGTCGCTAAAATGACTTAGGGGAGAAAAAAACATGTATATAAATATGAATCATCATCAGTCAAAATCACTTTCTTCAACTCTGGATCGCTCGGTACACACCATTGGCCCTCAAACCTCAAACTCCTATCACCATGAATCAAAAAAATCTAGGAGTAGTACCCTCCTCTACTCCCTTCTTCCACAACTGAATCTTCGGATCCTCTAACTGCTCAATCGTCAGATCATTAATAGCATCCCCAATCCGAATCACGTGGATCCCCAGTTTTGCTACCTCATCCCTCAACTTTATCAAAGACATCGTCGTACACAAAGAATGTACGCTCTTCCGACTCAAGTCATCAGCAACTACATTAGCCTTTCCTTCATGATAGATGATCTCCATGTCATAGTCCCCAATCCGCTTCATCCACCGTCGCTGCCTCATATTCAACTCTTTCTGGGTATAAATGTATTTCAGACTCTTATGGTCTGAAAACACCTTGAAACTGGCACCATACAAATAGTACCTCCAAATCTTCACCGCGAAAACCACCACATCTAACTCAAGATCATGAGTAGGGTAATTCTTTTCATAAGGCTTCAGTTGTTTCAACGCATAAGCAATGAACTTCCCATTCTACATCAACACACACCCTAAACCACACTTCTATGCATCCGTATACACCTCAAAATTCTTGCTTCCCTCAAGTAATGCCAAAACAAGAGTTGTGGTCAAACGCTCCTTTAAGGTTTCGAACGCTGTATAACAACCCCCATCCCAACAAAACATATTCTCCTTCCTCATCAACGTCGTCATAGGTCTAGCTATCTTCGAAAATTCCTTCACGAACCTCCTATAATACCCAGCCAAACTCAAAAAAACTTCTCACCTCGGCCACATTCTTTGGTGCCTCCCAGTTAGACGTCGCCTCAATCTTACTTGGATCCACCATTATCCCTACCTTCTATATCACATGCCCCAAGAAAGCCACCTTCTCTAACCAAAATTCACAATTGGACAACTTCGCATACAACTGGTTATCTCTCAAGGTCTGCAGCATGATCCTCAGATGCTCTGCATGCTCCTCCTTTGTCTTAGAATAGACTAAGATGTCGTCGATTAATACCACCACGAACTTGTCCAAATATGGGCTGAATATCCGGTTCATAAGATCCATAAATACCGCTGGTGCATTAGTCAACCTGAACGGCATCACCATGTGGTCATAATGCCCATATCTAGAGCGAAACGCCGTGTTCAGAATGTTACCATTATTTATTCTCAGCTGATGATACCCCGACCTCAAATCTATCTTTGAAAACACCTCAGCTCCACTCAACTGGTCAAACAGATCATCTATCCTAGGTAATGGATACCTATTCTTCATCGTTACATGGTTTAGCTCACGGTAATAAATCCACAATCATTAGCTACCATCCTTCTATTTCACAAAGAGAACTGGCGCACCCCACGTCGATACACTAGGTCTAATGTATCCCTTGTCTAGTATCTCATTCAGCTGCTTCTTTAACTCCTCAAGCTCCTTCGGTCCCATGCGATACGGGACCTTAAAAATTGGTCTCGTACCCGGCTTCAGCTCCAAGCTAAAATTCACATCTCTCTTCGGAGGTAATCCCGGTATCTCATCCTGAAAAAACATCATCGAACTCACTCACCACTTCGATTTGGTCTGTTGTCGGCTCCTCAACTCGAGTGTCTCTCACATGACATAATAACATAAGGTAACCCTTCCTCAGGTAGGTCTTCAATGTGATAGCCGCTATCAACTTCACTTTAGGCTTCACCACAAACCCTCGGTACGACACCTAACTCCCTTTGGATCCCTTAATGACACCTTATTCTAATGAGAATCTATATTAGCTTTATATCTACCCAACCAGTCCATCCCGACAATGACCTCAAATCCATCTAACGAGAATTTAAACAAATCAACAGGAAAGTCGACTTCCCCCACAACCATAGACACCCATCTAAACAAGTTATTACATGATACAAATTCCTCAGAAGGTATAAATACCTCATCATTTACAGATTCACTACCTCTCAATTCCAACAATACATCATGACTTTTTGAAATGAAAGAATGGGTTGCCCCCGAATCGAATAATACAAAAGAAGGAATATTATTAACAAGGAAGGTACCAGTAACAACTTGCGCGTTCGTCTCTGCCGCTTGCTTGTCCATCATGAACAGTTTGCCACTGTTCTTCTGGCCGCTCCCTTTCACTCTGCTTGCAGATGCCACAGCCTTCGAAGCCGAATTCTGGTTCTCCCCATTGTTATTGTTCTGCCTCTGATAACCACCATAGCGGTTGTAACCACCGCCAGTCCCACTCTAATTCCCTTGCCGGTGCCATGAACCTGCAGGTCGATTAGTAGCCATGCTCTTAGAATAACTCTGCTGATGTGAGGGTTGGTAACCCTCACTTCCTCCTGATGATGAACACTCGAACTTCTTGTGGCCCACACCGCCACAACCAAAACACCTCATCCCACAAGTCTTCCTAGCAGCTCTACCACCATTTCCTCCAGCCTTATGACCCCCATGGTAGCCACCACCAGAATATGATCAGGCCTGCGAATAATTACCCCTCTTATAGGTAGAGTTGCCTTCACCTTCGCTTGTTGCCTTTCTCTTGCCACCTTCCATCTCCTCTCTAGCTTCCCTGGTCATAACCGCCAATCTCTCAGCCTGCCCCGCCTTCTCATAGGTGTTAAGCCTATAATTATCATATTTTATATACTTATTTCCCATAGTTTTATATAGATTTCAGCATATTATATTATTTTTTAGTAATAAATTCCTTCCTCGAATGTCTTCTTGTGATTTATATAATTATATGTAGGAAGGAGCTATTTGATGCTGATATTAGCTAAACAGTTAAGCGAGGCGATGAATAAAAGATAACAAATAAATAAGGACTACTAGCCCAGATACAAATTCCAAAGATAAAGACACAGCAATACAAAATAAAGTGAAAGCCATTAATTACATAAATTGTTGACAAGACATCATTTCACAAATGATGAAATAAGAAGTACAATTGCAAAATTTGGTGCGCTGAACATCAAGTGGTGACATTCAATTTGGTTGATGTTACATTGAAGATTTTTATGAGAGAAACGCATGCGCATTATCATGTTGAAGAGTTCTTATGAGAATTACCGAATGAAACGTCTCATATTTAATTCCTTAATTCATGAAACATTCGTCATTTGAAAAAATCTTCATATAGTAAAAGCACAAATCGTAGGATGAATATACATGTAATGAATTTACATTAATTATTGCTCTAAACGTACATGCAATATTTACTTTGAACGCTCAAATGATCGCCTATATAATGTAGGTGATTTACTTTGATAGAGACACAGACAGAAGCAATCAAATAATTAGTTTCATTTTAAATTCTATTCACTCTCATTTACATCAATTATCTTAATCATATTTTTACATTCTTAGTTTATTATTTGACGACAAGCTTAAACTTCTCAACTTGTTATTGCCATAGTAAATACTACATTAATCTCTTTTATTATTCTCTTTTATATTTGTTTTATTTATTTATTTATTTATGTTTTATTCTATTATTAAAATTGTTATTGTAGTCGTATATATGGGTCGTGAGTAGTCTTCTATCTATGGCTCGGTGGAGCCTTGATATGGGTTTATCAATGTATTAATTCTCTAAATATTATTTAATGGTTATACTTAGGTTTGATAGGGTTGTGCTAAAGTATTAGTTATTGGTCATAATCTATAGTCTTGCTCTTGATTGATACTACAATGAGAATTGAGTTTGGTCTTTGCGGGTTAGAATATATATTGTGATTAAATATAATTAATTAATACTCAGTTGAAATTACAATGAGAGCTGAATTTCCTCTTAGAGAACCCGAGTCAAAATTAGAATGTTCCCCATGAGAATAGGTAGAGTGATAGTTGAGACATTTTAGTTTTGCTTCTGAAAGCTCTTATATGTGTTATAAGTCCCATGAGAATAGGAATTGTTTCACTATAGGAAGGCTTCTTATATCTCGAGAGGGAATAAAAAGTATTGGTTTTAGTTTTTTTATAGTTAAACCCAGAAAATTAGTCTAACCTAAGTAAACAATTGAATATGTTGTTCCCTTCAATATTCTATATTGATCAATCTATCTTAATGGTGATGTCGTTGTCCTAGAGCTTTTTCTTATTAATTTCATCTTATTATCTAGTTTATTTATTTTAGCTTTATTCTATAAAACCTGACACATAAACAAATATTCTTCTGACGTAGATAAATCCATCTTAAATCGACTAGTACTCAACCTTCCCTTCCTTGAGATCGACCCGTAAGTGCTACAACAGACATCGTTCACTTGCGGTAATTTATAACTGAACAATAGGTCTCCTTAAGGTCAGAAGCAACCGATACTGGTAGCTTCTTGTTCATGACCCTAAACACAAACCCCTTCAAGAACTTCTCAGTTAAAGACTTTCGACTCCATTGCATCTCATCGGCATAGCTTGCCAACTCCGTGAACTTGTTGTAGTACTTCGTCACAGACATCTCTTCAGCCCTTCAAAAGATCTCAAATTCGGACCTCAGCTTCCTCCTCACATGCTCGGGAACAAACTCCAGCCTCATCTCTGTCTTGAAATCTCTCCAGGGAATTCCTACTGTCCCTTCAGCCTCGTAGTAATCCTTCATAGCTTCTCTCTCTGTGAACCACCATTTCCCGCGCGTGGCCCCTTAGGTAGCACGCAGCTTGCTCCACACATAGATTCGTTGGACAGTCGACGACCTCGAAGATGCTCTCCATCTCGCGGTGCCAATCATCTAACAAATGCTACGCACCGGTACCCTAATAGGTAATGGATCGGTGATGGGCGATAGCAGTGCTTATGGTAGTAGCATTCACTACCACCTCCCTATTAACACCCACAGTTTTAAGGGCCTCAGTAAGTGCCTTATTCTGTTTGACGAGTCTGGCAACCTCTTCAACATTGTACTCTGAAGTTGCAGCTGACGCGCTAGCTCTTGTTGCAAGCATTGTATCTTCAATAAGAAGGGCAAACGTAAGCACAACCCTACGGCCAAAAACGGAAAACGGTTCTGACATAAACACACTCGGTCGAGTGCAACAAGCCACTCGGTCGAGTTAACCTTACTCGATCGATTACTACAGGTACTCGGCCGAGTACACATAATTAATAATTCTATTAAACATTCAGAGATTTTCACTCGATCGAGTCCAAAAAGGGCACTCGGTCGAGTCACACACACTCGGTCGAGTGTCAACATACACTTGATCGAGTAACCCAAAAACAACATTCGTCACTATATTCAGGGACTTTTGCTCGGTCGAATCTCTCATACTCAGTCGAGTGTCACTATGCGCTCGGTCGAGTCACTATTTACCGCATAAAACTTTCACATCAGCTCCCAACACTCGATCGAGTGTCAAGGTGCTTGGTCGAGTTTCCCCTTCTCGGTCGAGTACCATGCCCCACTCGGTCGAGTAATGCAATGATACAGCCCCGTAAAGCGATTACTAATGCATATCCACGTACATAACATATGATATCATTTTCTCATACTTCACAACTATTCAATTCACCTTCTCATAATCACATACATAACATAATCTCATGTAACGCATACATACAACATGCTCGTTAGCAATAACATATTCTCATGCCAAAATCAGCACTGTTTAACACATTACATCGCGTTCATGCTCATCATCATGCCATCATATTTCAAATACATCACATAATCATGTCACATCTCATGTGGTTCCTATCTCATCACACCATTCACGCCAATCTCATGTGTTACACACATGCCACAATTCATGTCTCCACTCCATTCTGCCCCATCTCCATTCCACATATTTTCAACATACAATATATTAACAACATCAAACATACATACGCCCCGACTCTTCCCATTGTGACCAAGTAAGAGCTATAGGGACAAGAGTGCGATCACGGGACGTCTCCCAAATCTTCGCGGTAGCTCCATGTGACTCCTACCCGGGTTTCTTTTATTAGACTCTTCTAATTCATTGGGTTCATTGGTTTTAGTTTCCAAAATCGATCGCTCTGATACCACTTTGTAACACCCTCATACACCAAGTTGCCTTATAATACCCCCTTAGCACATGGGAGGGCTACCATAGCGGTTGCCCGAGTTAGTACATATCAAAACAAGCAATAAAGAAACAATACTTTATGTAATAAATAGTTTAACTCAAATACATGTCCTCAAAACAGACGGCATACCGTCTGACCAATAATCCAACATAACAACTGATAAAGTAATAGAAACTAAACAATGTATATGACTCCATCTACTAGGCGGAAGCTAAGATATGACGCAATGATCCCATCCTCGATCCCAACGAAACTCTATCGATTATCTGCGATCACCACAGCGAGACACACCCGGATCGTTAATGTGCACATCCCCCACGTAGTGGGATAACTACGAGGGCGAACTCGGGGCGTGATCCGTCTCCCAACGGAATTACCAAACTAGTAACCATAGTAACCATACTAACATCTCCAAACACCAACCCGAACTCCATCAACATAATCATCAATCACATATCAAGAATCATATCATCTTATCACATCAATTAGCAATACAAATAAACTGAGTAGGGAAACCCTACCTTATAGAAAATTCGCAATAATCCCACAAGCAATCAGAAACGTTCCTCTATGAAGTCTCGTCCTAAACAATCAATATTCATACAATCAATAACAATCTTCCCTTTCCCCCCAATTTAATTTGGGTTTACAAATACTATGTAAACAATTACAAACATGAATACTTAACAAAGCAATCAACCAAAGCAGTGAAAGATCAGATCCGGCACAAGATGATCAAAGGTGTTCGTGAGGAATTAGGGATATTTTGAGAGACTAGGGTATGTAATTATGAAAGCTAATTCCTCTTATTAACCCTTAATCTTCCGTCCAACCTAATACCGAAACTCGTCCTACTCGGTCGAGTGCCGATCTCACTCGGCGGAGTACGCAAGAATAGAATACTGTTCCAAACACCAGCCAACCCCACTTGGTCGAGTAGCCTCTACTCGGCCGAGTCCCAAAGACATAGAAATACGGAATATTACAGTCTTGTCCCTAACCTCTTCGACTATATGGTCACTAAAGGTGAGATGCAAGCCGTTAGTAGCGATATCGTTGCCAAGGTGAGTGTTCCCTAAGTCTTGGATACTTGATAATAATTATGATATTTTTTATATATGATGATGATATTGTTTATATTTAATGATGATAATGTATGCTTACATGCTCTTGTTATGTACGTTTTAATGTGATATGGCTGGAAGAACCCCGAGTTACTCCCCACTGACTGTGGCATTCATGTTTCATGAATGAATAGGTACTAGTCGGTGCTTCTTTTCGGGGTTGAGACTGTGTGAGCTAGCGAGCGTCGATGAAGATGTTTTAGCTTCCGTTTGATTCTAGTTTTCTAGACTCTATAGTGTTTTGAGGGACTTTGTCTCCCTGTTGTATTTACTTTATTTTCGTATTGGTTTGCTTGTCGATTCCTCGTACTATTTCCTTTAAGAAAAAGTTTTTAAGAATTCGTATTTCCGCTACGTATTTGCATGTTGTGCTTGGTTTATTTTTCTTCATTTTCGAGGGTTGTCACACAATTTTCTAGACACGGTACAGACATCACATAGGACAATGGCAACATCACAACTGAACGAAACACTACAACAAGGTCACAATGTATAACATTAATGTTTAGCAAAATAATTAGAAGAAGACTTGCACACAACATTTCTACTAATGTCCATAGAACCAAAGTCTCACATAACCGCTTTTACTATCGTATATGCATACTTAAATCAACCGATTCATACCATACAACATATCGATCAAAACACTTAAACGACATAATTGAATCCTTATGCATCACATATTGCGCTCTCAATCTTACTAAATAACGCTCCCCGAAAACAAACTTCAATGGCAACCTCGCCTCTCTATTTCGCAAAGCAACACCTTTTCGAAAACCGCTCGAAAACCGACGTGGGATAAAATAATGCAATTATGGATTATTTACACGTATACAGTTACTCTCATCCACAACACATCTCTGCTTCTCATTCACGACATTTAAACCAATACCTAACAAAGTCATGTTCGAGTAGCACAATTATTTAGAGTTAAAACCAATATCATTTTCCTACACATACTCACACGACTCGAATTTATATCAATGAATAAGCGCACATCAACCCTAATAAAACATATGGCTCACGTTTATGACCTTCAAGTCACACAAGGAAAACAAACTTAAGTGAAACTACATAAGAAGATAGCTCCAATTAAAGACAATACACCACAAATCTGTGAACATTGAGGCCTATGGCATTACCGGACCAATGATGAGACACGAAATCAAAACTTCGGTTGAATGATAATATATAAAAATAATCTCGGAGAAAACTTGAGATAAGACTATCCGATTTTGGACAACACAATGCATTCGTACCAATATTGTAAGCTTGAGGCACAATTAATACAAATTATTAAGCACCAAAATGAAATTTAAGCATCAACACTAAAATTCTTCACACGTATTGCCATTAACGAAGATTTGGGCAATTTAGACAATTAGGTCAAGTTTCAAATATAAAGTGCCAAGATTTTAAGACGGCTTTTTTATCCAAATCATCTCATAATAGTACTCATAAAGATTATACCTTAACACAGCATTTAAACCATACTTAAGATACGAAAGGCGAAATCAAAAGTCGGTCACAAACATAGCGGATTTCCAAAAGAAATTGAGTCAAGCTTTCAAGACGAAATTTTTGTTTGAGGACGATGCATAGATTTACTAACAATGAAGATAGTCTCATATTACAATTAAACCAGGTTTTCACAAATGGGAGATCCAAAATTTTGGGCAACACTTTAAGACAAAATTCTCGATGAAAGACAATACACGGCTCTACCAAGAAAATTAAAGTCTTGCGACACCACTAAGACAAGAATTGACATTGAAATCAACTTGGGAAATTTCAAAACACACCTCAAACTTTTAGTGCACGACATTGCTAACAAAGTTTAAAACACTATGAAGCCAATAAACCACGTTCTAGATGCAACAATTAGAGTTTAAGCATGAATACTAACATATGGAGCTTTTGGAATATTACTTGAGGCAAAATTTCAAATGTAACAAGATTAGCATCAACAACCAAGCTTAAGTCCTCGTTAAGCAATTAAACCAGGCCATAAGCACAAAATCAAACTCTTGACTCCTGGAAAACACGCATTTTCAAGTTCATAGAACTTGGGGCAATATTCGACATAAAGTTTGACATCTGACAATACAATGATATACAGAATTAATTACTATCATGACTTAAAACAACGTACGCAATAAATTGGCAAAACGCGAAAGAATCGGCGTAGCCTTAACCAAAAACAAATTGGGGAATAATAAGAGAAAAGGGAAAACCATTCACACAATTTAATCAAGACGAATTAAGGAAATAAAATAGAGTAGAAGGCTTAAATCCAAACAACAAACATCGACATTTGAGTTCCGGAAAACTTTAAAGAGATTTGGAAACTGATAACAAGATGGAAGAGATAAAATAAAACATATTTACAACAAAATTCTAACGAAATTCACAATTCACAACATGGCGGCTACTCCACTAACAACTCATAACAAGATGGAAGAGATACTACTCTTATACTAGAGTGGAGTAGCCGACTAAGAGATACTACTCTTATACTAGCGGCTACTCCACTAACAACCATTACAATTCACACTCTAGCTCTAGCACTAGCAAAATCCAAACATACAGGCGGTAATAATATGCATAAAGACGGGGATTTTGCCCCTCACACACAAACACGTCACAAATACTCTCTAACACATTACACACGTCACTCTTTTCATCCAAATTTCCGCATATTAACGTGTATCTCACGAATAACTACTCATGTAAGGTTTATATATACACGTTTTATCGCAAACACAAAATCATACCATGTTTCGCAAAGCCTTTACACATCAGTACGTAACAACCATTCTCGGAATACGTTATACTTATCAAATATTTCATCCACTTCCACAATTTACCACCTTTCCAATGAACAAGGTATCATGCCAAAGACTAAGAAAAATTAATATAACACACAAGTAATCATACAACATTTCGCTTCACGTTTTCCGACTCATAACCACCCACGTAGTAACCAGCCGAGATAATAGGTACTAGTTTTAATATGAGGGTGCCCACTCATCCAAAACCGTCTTCCTATTGTACTCATATCGGGTTCAATTTTATTAGACACACATAGGTTCATTTGGGTTTATTTGTTGAGGTTCCAAATTGTCGCTCTGATATCAATTGTAACACCCCCATTTTACTCGACCAAGGTAATTGGGACATGTTACCATCTCGGTTTCCCGAGGCGGTGAATCAGAGTTAAAATCATGACACATTTATTATAAATGATCGTATAATGAATTACATAAGATAAACAAATGAATACAAGTCAACTACTACGACCGTCTAACAACGACTATCTCATGCCGACTCGACTCCAAGTCTGAAACTCGTCCCGTCTCCCGCGTAACATCAAATGTAACCTATACTCAACCTGCTCCCTATATGATCGCAAATATTATTTGAATCGACAAAAGCCACCTCGCAAATAGGTGACAATTACACGGACACACAACACGTCATTTTCAATAACAATATTATAAAAACAAATACTTTGACACGGTAACGAAGTATGAAACATGAGATCATAATGCACCAACACCTCAACACGATCACCACACTGGTACCGGGACACACCCATCTGTACCCACAACCTGCCCCACTGATGCCGGAACACACCCAGACGCACCCAAATCACAGTCAGGTACTCGGGACACACTCGTGGTACCGGAACCGGGAGCAACCTGACTCCCCTACCAGACGTCGCTCCCTCCACCACACGAGTCCCTCCAAACTCGAGCCATTAATGTGCACATCCTTCTTGGAGTGGGAAGCTCCAAGAGCCGACCTAAGCGGAAGACGGTCTCCCAACCGCCTTTCGTCTCCTCAACAACAAGTAACCAACCAAAACCGTCACAATCAACAATATGCATAACCAACACAAGATACCGTCACAAATTCAATATGCATGACCAACACAATCAATACAAGTAATCATACGATATGCCAATCACCGACTCATACAATACAATCAACGACAAAAGACACATTTATCAAGTAGACACGATATTGCAACTGAGTAGGATAAACCTACCTTTTAGCAATCCCGCTAAAAAACCAAGCCAACGGATACAAATATGCTCCCCTATAAAGAAGGCACCTAATTACGATAATTAAATACGCATAATTACTAACTAATATAATAAATTCAAATACAAAAAACAATAACTAAAACCCGTCTGACACAACATACTCGATCGAGTGACACTAACTCGTTTGAGTACTATGTACTCGCCCGAGTCAACACGAGTCGATCACTTCCTTCTTCCCCACATCTAACCACCACCACTACCCCTCAACCACCTTTTTTACTGCCACACAACAACCATGGCCCCACCGGCCCATGGTGGTCACGGCCACCCCAGATCTACCACACCTACACCTGATTCGTCCCACACCGGGCGAACACCTCAACAACAACCAACACAGCGACACCAACAACATTACAACTACAGCAACAACAACACAACAACAGCAACAACAATAACAATAACAACAACAACTACTACTACTACTACTATAACTACAACAACGACGACAACAACACCACAACCCCCCTTTCTCAGCCACCCGCACCACCACTCGAGTCCCCTCTCATCCCCCGACGACAACTACCCAGACCTACCTCAGGTCAGGCCACGAAAGGAGTTCGAAGCTCCGCCCAAAACTGAGTCACGCGACTCACAAAAACGACCCAAGGACTAGGTAAGACCCAGATCTGGTCAGTCAACAACGCTCCAAGGGTGGTCTGTGACGGCTCTAAGGTGGGTCAAGGTCGAGGCGGGTCAATGGTGTAAAGTAATTAAAGTACTCCCTCCTATTCTTAATAACTTTTCCCTTTCACTTTAACACAAAAATTAAGAAAACACACTACCCCACCATATAATTAAATTTGGACCACACAAATACACTACCCCACCATACTATTAAATTTGGATCACGCAAACACTTACCAAAAAAGGAAATAGGTGAAGTATTGTGATTAGACGAAAATAGAAATAGGGAATGTTATTGAGAATAGGAGGGAGTATAAGCTAAATTACGACAGGCTTACGTCAAAGTCTTGAGACGGATCTAAAAGGCTTTTTTCTCTCTCATTAAATCTCTCTCTTGTGTTTGTGTGGTGGAGTTTAAAATGTGAAAAGATAAGGTGGGTGGATGAAATGAGGTGGGAATATATGCACTCGTATATATATTAGTCATTATTATTATCATTGTTTCATAATTATTACGTCTTGAAATAAAATACGGGGTACTAAAATACGAGAATTACAAGAGCTCCAGCTGAGAGTGTGGATTCTTGTGCCTTTGCTAAGGGTTCCGATCCTGAGACTCTTGAGGATACCCGTCTTTTAGCGATTCCTATTGAGGATCAAGGGTGGAAGCCATGAAGTGTCGAAGATTATGATCGAGCTTTTTAGTAGTGGTGTTAGTGCTGCCAGGTCGCTCCTCTCCCTTTTACGGAGTATTTCTAGGACCCACGTGCCGGCGGTGGGCTTGCTCGTCCCCAGCAAGACAAGGAGACATTTAACCCATCTGGTGTAGGGGGATAACGATGTACTTTTTATAATATTATTGTAGTTTGTTATAACATTTTATATTATTATTATTCTTGTTGTTGTTGTTGTTGTTGTTGTTGTTGTTATTATTATTATTATGTCTTTTTAAATATTATCAAATTGGGTTTATTTTTATGCGTTAACTAAAATTAATAACAGCTGTTCACTGAAAACCGTCGTTATGTTAACAAAACAACAACGGTATGATTAGATAGTTTTAGTATTTATTAAGAGGGTCAAGTTAGTCAAGGTCAAGGGTCAAGAATACTACTTGTGAGTTATATTGTGTAATTCGAGTACATTTACTATTTGACTATGTATATGAGTTTGAGGTCGGAATCAAAGTTTGAGTTGGACCATCTTTAATAGAGATAAGACGGAGTTAAGTATGTGAATAAGGTTGGTCAAATATGTGAAGATTGTGCGATCCTTAGTCGAGTAAATTGTGCGCGGATAAAGAAGAAAGACGGATGGCCAAATGCACGAGTGAGGCACGACCCACTCGCGAGTGAGGCGTGACCCGCGCGAAACATGGGTGCAATAGAGGCGCGTTAGAATTACGAGGAATGCTGAAGCATGTACGTAAGAATTGATTTGCAAATAAAGGACAAAAGCCTGCAACTTTCACGTGAACTTGTCACCATTCTCACCCATCTTTACTTTTGTTTGACTTTTCCAATATGCCACGTGAGAATGTTGGCTGAATTTGGTTTTTAGCTTAAACACTAGTTTTGTCACCCGCGAAACTCGCAAGACTCATTTCCACTATGTAGTCAACATTTACTTCTATTTTGCTATCGTGACTGTACAATTACATTGTAGCGATTTGAATATATCAAAAAAAGCTAATTTAAAAAAATGAGAAGTTGTATACAATTTGATTGGATTTCAAGGCTGAAATGACATTGCCTAATTTATTTGTCAAATATACAAAAATACAATAGAAAGAAAGGAAACTAAAAATTTAAAAAACTTCGGCCTTGTAATGTGTACTTCTAGGGTGTACAGTGCAATGAAATTCAACACAACTCAAACAAATTTGTAATTTGATTACTAATCCTTCACCTTTATAAGCTCCTTTTCATTAGAATTGGAGAACGCTTACAAACTTTTGCACCAAACGCTAAAGATATCCCTACAATTAGTGAAACCAAATACCTATTGTGGATTTTGACAATAACCTCATCTGTTAGCTTTCATATTGTGTGGTGTAACCTATTATAAGAGTGAAATCCAATTCATGTGCAATAGATCCACTTCATTAGAAATACACACAATACGGCAATAAGGTAATAAGTAATGAAAAATAAAATGTCGATACTATAAACCAAAAATATGCATATATAATTAAATATCAAGCCAGTGACAAATTCATATTGCTTATTAAGAAAAATGGGCATATCCATCTTAACTTTAGATGGGTTAAGTGTCACAAATAAACAAAAAAAATGGATTGAGATTAGCAAACGGTTTGTCCCATGCTCCATTCTATGCAAGTAGGGCGTTATTTGACCGTTTATTTTTCTTAAGAAAGAACTATTGTTATTCACGAATGAAAACAAACTTTTCAAGTGCAAACGTTTGCATTTGAAATAGTTATGTATATAAAATTAGCAATCGTCTAGTCTTAAACTCGAATAATCAAGTGAAGGTTAAAAAATGTGAAAAAGGTTAGTTTGAGGAGCTAGTAAATGAGCTAATTCCAATGAAATTAACAAATGAATTCCCCAAAAGTGAGCATCATACCTGATAAACATGCCCTTAAAAGTGTTTAAGCAACTGATGATGTCGTGCATTTCTTCGCCATACTTAAAGATACATCTCATTTATCGACAACCATTATACTAACGCAGGTTCTTCGGCCCAATCTTATCTGATCAACAATTGAATCATCATCAATATGTACAAGTTTAACAAAAATGGAACAATAAGTGTGAAACCACATTAAACTAACAATTCATAATACAAATTCCGGAAAAAAGGATACTGGACTCACCTTAACAAATATGAGAAAATTGGCGAATGGTGTAATTAGAACAGTTTCAGATATGAGTAATTTCTAGACAATTAGGAATAAAGTACCCAAAAAGAAATCATAATTTGCACCAAATTGTAAAGCAAACTTGTTCATTGTGGAAAATTGAATACAAAAGACAAATCTCTACTAAGAGAGCATGGAGAAAGGCAAACCCACACAGTAAACGAACTTAAAAGAACATGATGAATAATTGTGATGATGATGAGGGAATATAAATATTTTAAATTATCTTTACATAAGATTGATGCAAGCAATTAAAAAGAGAGATAAATATGAATAAATGAGCATTTGTGAAGAAGATTGACAGTCAGGTAATAGACATAGAGTATTGAAAGAGGACATGACTAAAAAGATTCCTCTCTTTCTAGTTTCTAGTAACCGTACAATACAAATGAACGTAGAAGGTATGGGTTGTTTTTGGTGATTATTTGCAAAAGAAAGAATTCTATGGTGCCACGTGTCATTTAAGAATGTGCTCAACTACCCTTTTTATATTATTGTAAAGATAACTAGTTTTTTTCCCGTGAAATTCACAGGATCGTTTATATTATTGCTTCAATGTTACTTGTTGTCGGTGATATGGTAAATGACAGTATGTATGTATGTCTGTACAATTATGTTACCTAAAACGAAATGGTAAGAACTCATTTGTAGAAATGCTTGTCTTCTAGCTCCACTGATGTATATGACCAATAGTCTAATACAGGTCATTAGCATTGTTTAAGTGATAGTTTATCTCATATATGAACTTGTTAAACATAATAATTTTACCTAGTTATCAGTTTGTTGTGACTAATTACACTGTTATCATACGACAATATGTACGACGCTCCCAACAAATGTACTGCGCCGGTATGACTAATCTCACACACAAAGTCAATGAACTAAGATGTCTCCCCTGGTCTTATCTATATTTGTAGTGGATTTTGTTAAGTGCTTTATCAGACATCTTCTCAAAGTGTCCACAAAATTCTCCAATATGATAGCTACGTTACAGCCATACGATTTGTCTAAAACATGTATACTTGATTTCGATCGATACTGTGAAAATGAACACGACACATAAGACAATATATAAAGTGCAACATTGCATGACAACTATTTTTCTCTCAAAAATGATTGATATCATGTGATGATGCTCTTTCTTGCGTAAAATTATGAATAACCAGTGAACATTTTACTTAGTTAGGATTTATCACACATAAGCATATGTCCCCTTGTGATCTCATTAAGCGAGAGAATATAGTAGTGATGGAGTTGATGAATAATTAGTATCTTAAAGCGTTGTTAAATCAAAATTCACTCTTACCTATGAATCGGTGATTCACCTCAAACAAATTTTCAACCTTTTTTTTGGTACCTGTAATTGTGAGAACTTAGGGTAACACATAATCCAACAGATAAAGAAAATGCAATTTAGTGTGCACAATTACTTTTTAAGGGTAATATACAATTTTTAAAGTGCCAAAGTGATAATAAGAAATGAGAGTAAACATTGAATAATATAAACTGAAAGTTGGGAATGAGAGGGAAAGAAGGAGATACCCAATAGTTACATACGTTAAATGGTTCGGGCAACTCTTGGAAGGCGTCGGATAGTTGGTAATGGCGGCGGGTTGGCAGAATTGGGCAGGGTGAAACACAGATTTGGGGGTTATATACATTTGCGCTAGAATCCGGATAGTTGGCCAACAACGGTTGGTCTTACTGTGAGGGTGTTACGAATTAAGGAGTAGGGGTGAATTTGAAAGAGGTTGATATAATGAAGAGGGAGGAATTGCTAATTATTGGGGCCTTAATGATGGCAATTAAGGGGGGGAAAGGAGAAACAATTAGCATGTATTTTCTTCAGCAACAAAGAAGCGGTGTACACTATAATTAGGTGATGATGTGGCTACTATGGATAGATGAGTATTCTTACGTATCAATATGTGATGTGGGCAGTTTGTCTTTTTATAATATTTATAGATGTTATTATTATACTATATGAGTCAATTTCCTAATTCAAATACAACCTATCTACTTACCGACTTACCGTCTAAATTTAAATCTTTAGTTTTCACTTTTTATCTTTGAAAATATTAGGCTCTATTGTAATCTTTTACCCTAATTTACTTTGGAGACAGTTATGAGGAACTTATTCCTCCCTTTTTGGTTCAACTATTGAAACTACTAATTAATAAATTGTGAGATCGTCTTTATCCTTCTACTTTTCAAGTATTGTTCTAATCTTTTATTTTTATTCATTTGATTATTATTTACTTTCATTATTTGATCAATAGTGTTAGTAATTATTAATCTAGTACTAGTTTACACTATCGACTAAGTTTGCTTGATATCTAAATTAAAGTAACAACCTCTATCCTTCTAATTGGTTCATTTTATCAATATTTGGGTTTACGAAGAGATTAAACATACAATTGAATTATAATTGCGTGCTTGTGATTATTCTTTCTATCGGTTCCTTTATTCATTGTTGCTGCTATTTGATTGAATCTCCCACACGAGTGTTGGATTATTTGATAGTTAGGGTCTTATAATGTCGCATATCGAATTATTTGACTATTCTTAAGAAGGGGTAGAAATTAATATTATACATTTATTTCACAATAGATACTAGAAGGTAATTGATATTTTTGACTTTTGATGATTATTTGGCAGTGGATAATGGATATAAGTGACCTGAGCCTTTAAAATCATTTGAATTCGTTTACTTTAATATTTGCTAAATCTTAGTTATTTAGTTTATTAATCAATCCAAAAACTTCTCCCAAATTGGTTACTTTACTTTGCATTAGTTAACTTAGTCCTTCTCTGTGGATTCGACCCTTACTTTCATTATATTGCTAGTTTTAGTAGTGTACTTGAGTAAGTGAAATTAATTATTTTGATAGGCATACGACATTTAAGCCTGTCACGGTACTTTGATAACCATTGCCAATATTTATTTCAACTATTGCTAAGTTTTTGAATTATTCATGATGATATTTGCATGCTCTTATATGGCCGTTAATTACTTTTTTCGGTTGAATCAACGTCGCATTATTGGTTGATTGATCTTTATACACGGTATGCATGATTTACTTTTTTACTAATGCATTCAATTAAATAGTCAATTAATAGAATAAAAAAATTGTCATTATCCATGATTTGACCTTTGCATGCTCTTATATGGATCGTTTATTACTTTTTTTGTTGAATCAATGTTGCATTAATGATTGTTTGACCATTATTATATACGTTAATTAAAATTCATAACAACGGTTCACCAAAGACCGTTGTTATGTTAACAAAATAACACAGTTATTGTGAGGCCGTTGTCAATATGAGTTATACGACAACGTAGTTATTTCAACCGTTGTTAAAATTTTGTTTTTTTTCATGATTTGACCTATGCTTCATTCCTTCAAAACTCACTTGAAGTAACAAAAGAAATAGATGAAGTTGTATGGCTATCACAAACTACGTAATGTAGTTTTTCAATTATCTAATATTTGCGGTGAAAGGAACGAAAAACTAGTGACGCCTCGATTTAAATGAACTGGCCTCACATTGTTGAAAAAAAAAGGTAATACCGGTACTTCTATTATTTTTATATAAGGGGACACAGGGTTCCTTTGGCTATCAATATCTCACAAATCTTAATTAAACAAGTTGATTTGGTGAAGAAAAGTTAATTGGGGCTTCAAGGAGTGAAAGGTAGAACACTAGATTGTCTTTTACAATAATTGAGTAGTTTCTCTAGAGGTATTATTGGTAACTTTTACCAATTGTACCCGAGTATTTTTTTTTTTTTTTTACAACTAAAAGAAGATAGTTTATAATATAGCACTTATAGCTTAACTATGAGCACTCTTGTTGAGACTCCTATAACATAATTTTAGAAATAAAAATTGTACCCGAGATTTAAATGATAGTTTTATTAAATTATTGTTAATCCAAGATGGAATAATAAAATGGCATGGTTACTTTATACTACACTATTTTGTTGTGGATTATAGTTAATTTAGCTAGTGGGCTTGCCTCCATCTTAGACGGTTTAGCTATGAGTTTGATCTTCAACATTGTCTCATCTTTATATCACTTGCGCTTAGATATTAAATTGTTGATCGACTACTTCTTCTCTAAGTGGGAGATTAATGATAACTTTCTATAAAAAATACAAGGCACTCAGAGGTTTTATCGAGGCATAAGCAGACACTAGTTAAGATTTACGTTTAGACAAGATTTATTAAAACACATTCTACAACTAAACGAACCAACTCGTATTAGATTGTCCAAATCTTGATATGTGTCGGTCAATACCCATATACTCGTATAATCGTACATTTAAATTATGAAATATAGAGAACAAAAATATGCAGCTTCGCCTCGTATACTCATTCTTCCATGATTCCACTCTGATCTAATACTTGAGCATCATCCACACACTCGTCTACTTGCAACATGAGTCTCTCTATTTTACCATGCTTGTACCACCTTAACCTCTCAAATTTCCAACTTGGGTAATCTTCCAAATGTTCAACTCACCCCAAGGCTTGATATTTACATCAATTGATCGAGTCTAATGTTCAACGACATTTAACCACCAATTTTTGAAGCTTAAGCCAAGTAGTAAGATTAAGTTCATGTTTGATTCAACCTTTTATCGCCTTTGTACAATAGTGATATTTTTCTCCGTGGAAACCAAAGAGTATCACCAATTCTCAAATGATATAATAAAAAGAAAAAAAATGATTACATTATTTCCTTTGAAATATTACCATAAAGTTGAATGCTATAATACGACTTACTACACCAAAAGCAACAAGAATACATAGGCAAAGAGCCCAGTCATTAACTTCATAACCTTTCTCATACAAGGCACCACATCGTGTTACCAACCAAACACCTGAATACCTGAAAATAAGTAATTAGAAAATACATGATTGAACAAGGTATGATTTAGGATACTATAAGTATCATCGGTATATGACGATACTATAACACATAACATGTAACCAACTATAAGAACGAGATATGGTTGGATTTAATTTTGTAACAACCCGAAAAGTACCCAATTTTTCTAGTAAAAATATTTACTAACACTTTTCAGTAGACTTAAGTTTTTAAAATAGAATTTATTGTTTCGAGTCGTATTTTGAAATTTCCGCGTTCGTATTTGGAATTTCTGAGGGATTTCATGAAAAGACCGTTTTTAGTCATCTTTGACTTTTCTTGACTTTTAAGTCGTCTTTGACGTTTCTTGACTTTTTAAAAGTCGTCATTGACTTTTCTTGACTTTTAAGTCGTCCTAAACTTTTCTTGACTTTTAAG